>MEIZ01000374.1:12370-59558 GCA_001723225.1 Globodera ellingtonae | reverse complement strand
TTTTATTTAAAATCATTTTGTAAATTAATCTTCGTCCATGCTGTTGCCATAATTGAACATGCACAACAGGGCCCATAAAAATTGGTCACATTTGCGGATGTAGAGGTGATTATCAAACTCGTCACAGAAAACCCAAATTCGTGTTAAAAAATACAAGCTTAAAACTTTAATTTAATTTTGCGTAGCGCCACGGCGACATATAACTACAAAGACAAAAAACACTTGTTTTTGTAAACCTAAAAATCGAATTCATTTAATGTTCAAAACAACCTTTTTAAAAAGTGCCAGGCTCCAAGCACGCAAAACATGCTGCCGCTTCCTCAATCTATAAAGCAAAACAAATAAATATAAATGCGATTGGCTGAAAACAAATGACAGCATCAAAATACTTAATAATTATTCTATAAATGATGAATGATATTTTTATATAAAGAACCGGCTTTAATTTTTAAAAATTATACGACGAAGAAGAGGCTTGATATTTTAAAAAACATTATAAGATTATTGAAGTGACATGATATTTAAAAAAAACTTATATGATTAAGAACCGATAAAAATATATTGACAAAGAAGCGGTTTATTTTAAAAAAATTAAGCGGCCTATATTTTGAAAAAAAATGTATATTTGATGAAAAAGCTGATGAGCTTTAAAAAACGTATGAAGAAAAGAAAACTCAAAAATTCATTTAATTAATCAAAAGCTTAATCAAAACAAAAATTGAAAAATTATTTTATTAAAATAAAAATTGCTGTTTTCTTATCGAAGTAACGCTTTAAAGTCACTCATTTAATATCTAAATTGCTTTAATTTAAAAGTTTTTATTAAAATAACGTTTTAGAAAGTCACTAACAATATATTTATGATCAGATTATAAAAATAAAAGCCAATAAAATCTTTTATTTAAAATCATTTTGTAAATTAATCTTATTCCATGCTGTTGCCATAATGACTCATGCACAACAGGGCCCATATGACTTGGTCAAGTTCACAGTTGCGGCTGTAGAGGTGTTTATCAAAAACTTTAATTTAAAAAGTGGTAGATTAGTTAAAAAGCATTCTTCATTTATCTGGTTAAAACATAAAAGCAAGCAATTTGGCATTATCTACTTTAAATTAAGCTGCTCACGTCTTCAATCTATAAAGCAAAAGAAATAAATATAAATCGCGCCTTATTATAAAAAATTGGCTAAAACCAAATGACTTAGCATCGATTTCTTAAATGATGAATGATATTTTTATATAAAGAACCGGCTTTATGTTTAAAAGCAATTATAAAACGAAAAAGCGGCTTAATAGGAAGAAGACTTGATATGGTTGCATATTTTCAAAAAAATAAAAATAATATTGATAAAGAAGTGGCGGTATTTTATAAATAATTTTATCAAGCAAAAAATTGAATCAACGCAAATTTATGTGTGAAACTATTTAAAAATATGTTGTTTAATGCACAATGTCTTCTTTTTAAATACAAATAATTTGAAAAATATATTTTAATTAAAAAATCAATGCGAGTAATTTAAAAAATCAAAGGCTAATATTTTACGAACTGAATTATAAAAAAAATGATTTAGAGTATTTTAACGTATCTTCGTGTTTTGGATATTTTATAAAAATATTTGTGTAAATTAAATACTTGCTCGTGCGCTTTTGCACGCAATGAAATTAATTGTTATAAACAAAAGTTGTTAATTTGGTTTTTTAACGCATGAGACAATAAAGGATCTACTGAGGATCGCCGTCAAATTGCTGATAATTGTTGATCAATGGAGTGAAGCAAACTTTGTTAGGAGGCGAAAATCAAATGTCAGCAAATTTAATGGGAATTGGTAATCAAAGGAAAAAATTAAACTATTTTTTGAAATTTGTTGAGTTAATACGATTTTGTTGCTGAAAATACATGGACATAAAGGAAAAATAAATTTCAAAATAAAGATTAAGCGAAAAGGTTGCGGAATAGTCCAAAATAAAACAAAATAATTAATTTATTAAAGATTGTCAAGATTTGTATATTGAATATTAAAAAAAAATTAACCAGTAAATGTCCCAACAGCAAAATTAGAATACGACTTTAAATTAACGGCGGAAATTATTTACCCCGCGGCAAAATCACGAGAATACCCATCAAAGTCTTAACTATTATGTTTGCTAATCAATAAAGATATCGTTTTTCAAACAGTCTAATAATGTCAGAACAAAAACCACGCTTCACAAGAATAAATATCATTACGTACTTTTTCGAATAAAATTAAGGAATGTTCAAAAACATAAACTAATCCTAAAAATATAAAGAAATAAATATTTATATAAAACTACAGTCAATGGTACAGTCTTTAATATACTTGCTACGCATTTCATGCAAATTTGAAATAAATTTTTATTAATACGGTAACCATGAATTTATTTTTGTTAAAGATTTGGTTTATATTTCCGTGTATAGTTCTATTGAATAAATAAATAATCGACCAAACAAGAAAAAAAACAAAAAGAAGATTAATACTCAAAGAAATGAATATATACGGATAACTTTTGTACGTCAAGGTTCGAGTCTGCCATGGCAAAGGCCTGCTGGACTGATTCTGATTGATTTTAAACTAAATTTATGAAACATTATAAAAAACATATGCAAAATTAATCTAATGAAGCATGTTACAACAAAAAAAGTGGAAAGCCCAGAATATCCGATGTAAGAAGCAGCGAGAAAGAAACCAAAATAATGGTAATTGGTAATCAAAGGAAAAAAGATCTCCATCGAAGTCTTAACTATTATATTTGATAATCAATAAAGAAACCAAAATTTTTTCAAACACTTTACACGGTAAGACGGGCTTCTTTAGCCAATGATATTGAAAAATTTTGAAAAACAAATAAGCATAGAAATATGCCCATCAATCTTTATAACAAAAAGGCGTACTTACACTCACTGTCTGTAATTACTGAAAAATCTAAATTTGCTAAAATGTTGGCACACATTCATATGATTTATTTATATGTAAAAGTTAAAATCAAAATTAAAACCAAAAAATAAATGCATTTCAATGTTAATTAATGCATACAGATTCAACAAAGAACTAAACAAAAATATTATTTTAAAATAATAATAAAGATTGATAAAAAAAAATTAGGGATTAAACAAATAAAATAATACACTCAAATATAAGTAAAACATATCAAATCGCCCATTCTCAAACAAAATCGACTTTTACTTCTTGAGTTAGATTTTAATAGCAAAAACCAGGCAGATTTTTTTTGAGACTTAGTGAATTAATTTTCTGATAATGTTCACCACTCATAAAAAAAGTTTTAATTAAAATTTAAGGTAACATCCTCACTTTACACAATTTGAATATGAAATGGAAAATATGGAAAATAATAAATAAGTATCAATTTTAAAAAAATCAAAAAAACGGAATATTAAGCACATAATCAATAAGTTGGATACAAACAATACGGGACTACACCTTGAAAACATATTTTAAAAAAAGTTTTAATAAAAATTAAAATAGTCGATAAAAATTGAATTAATTAATGCAACGGAAGAAAGACAAAATACGAACTTTAAGGTATAATACAGTTAGTATAAATAATAAAGACCATAATCTATTAAATATCATATATTTAATACAACTACTGCCTACCACTTATCATTTATTGTATTAAGTTAAGTTAGATGCATAAACATTAATAAACTAAACCTATACAAAAATAAGCATAATTACTGTAATAAGAAAAGCGACATTTTCGCAACAAATTTAGCATGATTGAAAGTCATCAATAAAAAATTAATAACATAAATATTAGTGTATTTCTATTTTATTTGCGTAACTTAAATAATTAATATCAACAATTACAAAAATATTCGAATGATGTTTTAAGGGATGGTGAACAATTTAAAGATGTTGATTATACTTTCTCAATATTTTAATAAATATTCTGGAAAAAACTCAAAACAAAATAAGACCTTAAATTACGATATTATAAAGTGGATTTATTTATTATTTGTTCTGCTGAGAAATAAAAATTTTCGTCAAAAAGGTAATTTAATCACTGAATAGACAATATATATGAAAATTTGTCAAAACTACAATAACAAAAAAGCACAACAATCGAAGAAACCAAATAAAATGCAAACGAAAGGCAGCATTCCAATCGTTATTTGAAATAATTAAAACTAAACATAAAGCTTGCTAGTACGGTAAGAAGGCTTTGAGATCAACATTGTCATGCCTACAATAACAAAAAAAAACCACGAAAATCGAAGAAACACAAAAAATCAACAATAAAAACTATAGTTCAATTAACCAAGGTTAACACACATTGCTACCCCAGGGCATTAATTGAATCTTTAATTAAAAGAAATAATTTAAAATTGTATTAATAAATGAGAAAAATTATTAAAATCCATAATATATGTATAAATATACACTGTAATATAAAAAAGACGATAATTTGACAACGAGCATTATTGTATTGCAAGCAGAGCTGGACGAAACTCAAAATTTTTTTCCGACGAAACGAAACGAAAAAATTATTTTTTTCAACTTACGAAACGAAAACGAAACGAAAAAAATTAATTTTCATTTTACGAAACGAAAACGAAACACGAAACGCCCAAAAAGTCACGAAACACGAAATAAAACGAAACGAAACGAAATAAAAAATTTTTTTTAAAGCCTTGTTTTTTTGCCAAATATTATTTTTAACAAGATCATCAAACCGGGACTGGCAATAAGGATTTTTTTTGTAATGGTCAAAGGGGAAAATTTTTTTTTTATTATTCAAAATCATCTTCCTTGTTGTCTTTAACATCGATTGCATCATCAGCAATTTTGAAAATCCGCTTTTCTCTTTGGGTGGGGGTCGGCGGTGCCGATAGGCGCCGCCGGGGAAAATTTTGACTTAATTTGTTAAGAAATTTACAGCCAAAATTTTAAAAATAACAAGATTTGTTGAGAAAKTTGGTCCAAAAATTACAAATGTAGCACAACAAAAGGGTCTCCCTTATGGTTTGTGATTTCGTCAGACCAAAAAATAAAATCAAAATTGTGAATTGTCATCTAAAATATTTGTTTTTAATAGGGTTGTTCACGGTCGGTTTTAAACAGGTACCCCCGGTTTTAGGTGAGGCCGGTTTTGCGACCCCCGGTTTTCGGTTTCGGTTTTTGGGACAAAAAAGCCGGTTTTCGGTTTGGTTAACCGACCGTGAACAACCCTAGTTTTTAAATTGGAAAAAGTTAAAAGAATTTTTAGAATTGTTTAAAACACCGAAATCTTCAGAGAGAGTGTGAAAAAATAAATTGCACAGTCAGGGATCTGAACCCTAATATGACTACTTAAACTCTCAACACTCACCTCTACACCACCACCAGACTGTACTTTTTGCTCAAAAAACGGGATCTTTAGGGGTGCTTTTTCGTGGGTTTTTTTCGTGGAAAACTGTCTTTACGAAACGAAACGAAACGAAAAAAATTAATTTTCATTTTACGAAACGAAAACGAAACGAAACAGCAAAAATTCTACGAAACGAAACGAAACACGAAACGCCCAAAAAGTCACGAAAAACACGAAACGAAACGAAACAGTTTCGTCCAGCTCTGATTGCAAGCCGGAACAAAACGACATATTTTATTTTATGATTGTTACGAGGATCCTCGATCTCAATGGAAGATATGAAAAATAGTAAATAAATATAAATTTTTAATTTTTAATTTGAAAACGTAACGTAAATCAAAATCATTATATTATAAGCACACTTGCCACAAGTTATGCTATATGCCAGCTTAATTTAGATGAATCTAATTTGTTGCTAAAATTTTCATAAATAAATAAAATATTAATTTAATAAAAAAAAGCGTGATAATCAATAAGTTGGATACGAACAACACGAGACTACACCTTGAAACATACTTAACAATTAACTTTAATAACATATTTAAAAAAATAGTTGAATGCAAAATTTTAATAAAATTAAAATAAACGATAAAAACTGAATTAATTAATGTAACTGAATAAAGACAAAAATATGAACTTTAAGGTTAATACACTTAAAATAAATTATAAAGACCATAATCTATTAAATACCATAATTTAATACAACTACTTCAGAAAGATCTGTGGTTAAATATTAAAAAACGACTTAAAAACCAAGCCATATGTAAGCACTGAGACAGGCACTGCTGAGCACAGGTAATGCAAGCCTGGTGGAAGCAAGCAACACATGTTTTCGGCAATCGCAAAAATTTTCCTAATTATTTTTTTGGGATTTATTTGAAATATTAAAAGATCAAGAACGACTTAAAACAGGCACTTCTCAGCACGGGTAATGCGCGGTTGGTCGAGGCAAGCCCCACATGTTTTGGGCAGCGGGCCATCGCAAAAAATTGTCCTAATTATTTTTTACCGGGAATTTATTTGACTAAATAACAAAAAAACAAAAACAACAAAAATAATCTTAATCATTATAGTAGATAAATAAAATATTAATTTAATAAAAAAAAGGAATATTGCGTCATAATCAATAAATTGGATGCGAACACCACGAGACTACACCTTGAAACATATTAAACAAGTAACTTTAATAACATATTTAAAAAAATAGTTGAATGCAAAATTTTAATAAAAATTAAAATAAACGATAAAAACCTCAAAATACTGTATTAGACAATTCAACTGAAGACCGATAAAAATACGAATTGTGCGGTATAATATCCTTAATATAAATAATAAAGAGCATATCTATTATATACCATAAATTTAATACAACTACATCAGAAGAATGAAATGGATGTTGGGTGGTTTAGGCAAGTATGAATTAAACTAAAAATAACAGAGAAATTTTAAAAATTGATAATCATTCTTGATTTAAATAAATTAAATTGCTAAAGAGGGAGTTTGAAATATAAAAAATAAATATATAATAAAATTTATTATGAGAAAAGGTTTAACAACTCAAGTTTGCATAGTCATTTGCTATCCGCATGAATTAAATAAAGTAAAGAAATAATTCTCTTCAGCAAAATAAAAAATTTAGCAATAAAATGAAAAACAATCTTATAAACATAAAATACAAACAATACAACTCGACGGATTACGGATTTATCTTTTGTAAAAGCACTATTCTTGAGGAAATAAACAATATTTTATTATTCAAAATATTTGTAATGTATAAAATCAACGCAAAATAACTACTAAATTGTTAAATAATTAATAAATTTTGATGCCAAACTGTGAAACACACTTTTGTAAAAATTTAAAATTACATACAAATATTAAAAATTATGATTAAAAATAAGAAAACAAGACCATAAAAAATTGCATTTAAAAGAACAAAAAAATTAAAGCTAAAATGGAAATTTGCAATCAAAAATAAATGAAAAGAGAATTCATTAAAATTAAACTTGCAATAATTATTGTAATTAAACACTTAATTGCGGCCGGTAAAGCATTAACTTTATTTTTTAGACACAAAAAATCGCTATATACAAATTTTATAGACACAATAAATCGCTATATACAAAAGTCTGACTAAATAAATGTTTAATAACATAATAACATATTTAAATATAAATAATGGGTTAAGTGGCGCTACCCTCACAACGGAAGCAATGTTACGATATGCTGCATAAACACGTGGCGAAAAGTAGGAGTGTCACGGCTGATTCCATTTTAATTCTACTCAAAAATATATTTAAATAAACAAATAAAATAAAAACCCAAGTCTAGTCTTAATCATTATTTACCATTTTTATTGGCCTAAATCAAATTTTGCCAAAATGTTTTTTAATTACAATCAAAAAAATGAAACCATAGCATAAACTTATAATAATTGCTGCTTATAATAATCAAAAAATAATTACGGTACCAAGCCATATGTTACACCGGCACTGCGACAGATAATTTAAAAACAACAAGATTAGATTAATAAAGGATTACGACGAAAGTAATTTAGATTAATAGAAATAATAATAATAAGGTTTTGTGTTGAAATATTAAAAGATCAAAACCTATTTAAAAAATCAAGCCAACTGAGACAAAATGGTGAGCAACGGTTACATCCGCGTTGGTGGAAGCAAGCTCCACCATGTTTGGGCAGCGGATTTATTATCGGGGATTTATTTGACTAAATAACAAAAAACAATAACAGAAAAAATAAACTTAATCTAGAGCAGTCATTATAATAAGTTGAAAAATAAATTTAAACCATAAAATAAATCAAATAACGTAAACGAAATCTATTAACTAAAAATAACTTGTATAAATGTACAGTTAAATTATAATAGTTGTTGCTTATAATAATCAAAAAATTAATTACGGTATACCAGTGTCACAATTAAAAAATTAATAATAATAAAGTGCTCTGTCTTTTGACCAGCTGAAAAAAAGTGTTTAATTAAAAAAAATAGAAAAAAGTTAATAAATACAGTGGTATTAATGTCCGTGTATGAGTATATTTTACAGAAAGAATTTTTAAAACTGCCAAAAATGTATATAAATTCAAGTTTCTTTTATTTTTTGGTGATTAAAGTTGTACTTAAGTGACGAGTTAGGACTTTTTTGAAAAATTCCTTAAAAAATTCAATAAAAAAACCGAAAAATGCACCCCTAAAAATGGACTTTTTTCGAGACTAAAAATTCTGCCCACCACAATTTTAGCCTTTTTAAAGGATTTGGCTGACTTTTTTTGAAGTTTTTAGTGACTAAAAATCCCATCCCTATCAGAGAATTTGTTAGTTCTTTAACTAGGGACATTATTTATTTATTTTATCTTGTTTATTTATCACATCAAAGGAAATGCAAGCAAATCACTAACATGATGGAATCAATAAAATCATTCAGATTGTATCGAATGTCTTTAGGTGGGACAGCAAATTAGTTTTGAACAGCTGGGGGGAAGAGATTGAGACACTGTCAGAGGGGAGGTAATTCCAGGAGTTGGTGCAGCGGTGAAGAATAAAATTGGAAATGAATGGGGTTTTCCTTTTTTGCGGATTTGGAGAGAATGACGGCGACTAGGGCGTGTGTTGAAAGGAATTATATCTTTTGGGTTGAAATTACAGGTTAGCATTGAGTAGAAGCTGTTTAAAGAGCATAGCTATTTGTATTTTATAATATTTTTATGAATACCAAACATGTTGACATTTTTGAAAATGTATTAAAACTTAAATTCAATGCTTAGTGAATTTAGCATATAATCTGAAATGCGTTTTCATTTCGTTAATTTTATTGTAAATGTATTTATTTATATTCTATAATAAATGGCGATTTCTTAATTTTATTATTTCCAAACGGCATAGGCTGAACATATAAATTTGTTTTCAAATATACATTAAAGTATTGGCCCACAAAGGCTGGAATTGCGCTCAGACCAAATGAGACCGGGAAGCTCATTTAAGCTAAAATCGATTTATTGTTTAATGAATCAGATGCAGGCGGACAAAAAGCAATGAAGGATGACATTTCCGAGCTAAAAGTCGATTTTTAAGAATTACAATTCATATATTTTCCGTTAAAGCTTCTAATATACTTCATAATAAAACAAATCATGTTTATAAATATTTTGAAACTACAAAGGCGCTAACACTTGCATGCATATTGACTGACGGTCTGCTCATAACAATTTGAACAAAGTAAATATATCAAAATAAATATATTAATATAAATGGTTCGATGATGTTTTAAGGAACGGTGGACAATTTATGGATGTTGATTATATTTTAGCAAAATCAACATTTAATACGGTTTATAATCTTGAATAAACATAAATTTTAATAAAGACTTTTTTATAATTTGCTTTTGTTGAAAATTTATTGTGCAAATAATCTGAGTTATTCCGCATAAAAAATATCAAAACAAACTGCTGATGTTAAATACGAACAAATACGAACAAGTATTGCCTTTTATGATAATTTATATAATGAGAAATAAACAATATTTTAACATAAATAATTTAAAATGCACATAGCCAAGGAAAAACAATTATTAAGATTATTGAAACTCAATAAAGTTTATAATTTAAATAAAAATATTAAAATAATTTTCATCGAATCTAAAATCTTTAAAAATTATGAAATTTTTTATTTGAAACCCGTGTATTTTTATAAACAGATGAAATTTATATCAAGTAAAGTAATAAGTGATGCCCAAGGGATCAAAAACACAACTATATTAAAAACCTTTACTAAAGACTAAAAAATATTATTTTTTACAATTAAAACATTGAATTGGTCGTCTTTTAAATAAGCAATTAAAAGAAAATTAAAGAATTAAATTATTGTTCGACATAAAATAGAAGACTACCCAAAAGTTCCCTTTGAAGTTGAAGTCAAGACAATTACTGTAATCTTAAAAATTCATTTTGCAATATGCATCCATCAGATTCAACACTGGTACTTAATGATAATTTTACGTAGTTAGCAATATTGCGATCGATGAATCAATAACATATATATTAAAACATAAAACAATTGTTAAAATAGCGTCAAAAACATTCATTATCAAAGAAAACTATAATAACCTAACAACATAAATATATAATACGTATTAAAATCCTTCAAATTAAAGAAAGGCATAGCTTAGAATGCAGAGAATACATGCAAAAACGGCTCAAACCGTCAGGCCATCATCTTTCAGCACATGTTCTGAATCAGATAAAATTAAATTAAAATATTAATATATATCCGTCCAGCACTCTTTGGGAGCTAAAAGGGTCGGAAAAATCACCCTTTTGCATGTTAAATTAAAACTTCAAATTACGATATTATAAAGTGGCTTTATATAAATTTTATTTATTCCGCTAAGAAATCAAAAATTTCGTCAATAAAAACTGCTTGATCTAAGTAAGACAAAGAATAAATAATAAAATTAATTTAATCACTGAATAACAATAAACATAATATATGAAAATTTATCAAAAGGTATTCGTGTAGATCCATTACGATATTTGGTATGGGGATTAACTCCTACAGAATATGAAGCGGTACGTAGACAGGCTGACCAAAATAAGCAAATGCTTTGTGGCGCCTATTGGATGGATCATCTGTGCATGCCTATTATATATAGGGAAAAGATGGAGTGGCATTGCCCTAGGCTTATTGAGTGGCTTAAAAATAAAAAGATTTCCATGAGTGTAAGGTCATATTATTCTATTAAGCATCATAGGACTTGTATTTAATATGAAAAGTATGTATATAGGTTTTGCAGTGAGTTTACCTTTTGGTAGCTTTATGTTCCTATCCTTTCATGATAAAACCACTCACGGTCAAGCAATCGCTACCATCCATGTTATGATAAAGAGGCTACGCAGCGCAAGCACCATATAAAGTTAGCTCATATTGCAATCTTGATAAGTAACAAAAGGCACAACAATCGAAGAAACACAATATTAAAATCTATTAATATTAGAAAAAGTCGAATAAAAAATATTTACCATTTTCTCCTCTTTGAATGCAATAACTTTTTGGCATAAAAACCAGGAAGATTGTTTTTGAGACTTACTGAATTAATTTCCGAAAATTTTCACCACTCACAAAAAAGTTTTAATTAAAATATAACGCAAAATTCTCCTTACAAATTTTTGATTATGAATGATGTAAATTTTGAGATTCAAACAGTATAAAAAAAATTAGAAGATTATATATTACGGATGCTTGTTTTGGCATTTACGTATTACTGATTAGTTTATTTGACTATTACTTATTATTATTTGATTTATTGTTACGAGCATCCTCGATCTCAATGGAAGATATAAAAAATAATAAATAAATATCAATTTTTAATAATTTTTAATTCAAAAAACCTTTAGTAAATTAAATACAAATCATTAATAAATTAAAAAATGTTTAATTAAGTTGGATACGAACAGCACGAGACTCCACCTTGAAACCTACTTAACAATTAACGTTAACACATAATTATAAATAGTTGAAAGCAAAATTTGAATACAAATTAAAATTGATAAAAAAGGCTCAAATACTGAATTAACAATGCAACTGAAGACCGACAAAAATACGAACTAAAAAATACCATTCACATGCAATATTACAATCTTATAAACATAAAACAAACAATCGTGAACACGGATTTATCTTTTGTCAATGAATCCATAACCTATAATAATATTAGTATAGAAAACTTAACATCACTGATAAAAGGATATGTAATGGAGAAAATTTAAAATAATAATCTATATTTGATCATTAAATTAAACAAAAAAATAAATACAGATAAAATTTTCTAAAGTAAGAGGCCATAAATAATTTCTTTTAACTTGTAATAAACATCTCTGTCCGCACGCGGCGAACAAAATATAATAAAAAATAAATATTTRAACAATACATCAGATGATTACGAAATATTAAAATTTCAAAGCGAATGCGTAGCATTGTTGTTTAGCGATTTAAAAAAATAAAAAGTTGAATAAAAAATCCAAATAAATCATATAATTAATATTTCTRTGAATTAAATTTAAACTAGATTTAAGCTTCGCAAAAAAAAATTATTAGCAATTTAAAGAATAGATAAAAACTTGGCGAACGTTTCGAAAGGCGGAAAATCTTGAATTGCAGCCGGTTAAGCATTAACTTTAAAAGGTGTTTTTCTCTTTATAAATTTCTTAAAAATTCAGATACTAAAAATAAATCATTTGAAACCAGTAAGCAGATATAAAAAAATCGCAATAAACAAAAGTCTAGCTAAAATAAATGCTTAATAACATAATAAAATTATGTAAATTGAATAAAATATAAATAATGGGTTAAGGGACGCTATCCTCTTAGTAACTCATTAACTAATAAATAATGTTATTTGCGATCAGATTATACGAATAAAAGCCAATAACTTTTATTTAAAATCAATTTGTAACCTAATCTTCGTCAATGCTGTTGCCATAATTGCACATGCACAACAGGGCCCATATAACTTGGCCAAGTTCACAGTTGGCTGTAGAGGTGCTTATCAAGCTCGTCACAGAAAACCCAAATTCTTTTTCGGAGGTAGGGGGGGGCAGTTGGGGGAAACAACCGATTTTTAGAAGTGTATGTTTTTTATTGCATTATGCACTTTTGAATATTATGGTTATTTATCGTTTCTCATTGTGTTTGTCTTGCTAAACTTGCGCGTCAAGGAAAGTATCACACTGACGAGGCCCGCCCTTCCGACTCATTAAAACACCCAATTAAGGCAAATAAAAAATAGATTTAAATAATTTTAGTTTAAAACTTTTCAATGAATAAAAACAACATAAGAAGCTCCGTCGACTACTTTTTTGACTTGATATCGACAACCATGAACTGCACAGTGAAACTAAAACTTTTTTATGGCAACTGTTCAGCAGTTTTGATTTAAGTATTAAAAAAATATACATAATAATAAAAAATTCAAATAAGTAAGCTGCTAAATCTCATTCTATTTTATGTTAAAAGATATAACAAAATGGTAAACATTTTGAATATAAATATAAAATCAAGATAGAAAAAGTCGCAAGTCAACGGTTCTCGGTACTAAGCAGATGCTTCACTATGGCTGGATCGTTTGGAACTGTATAGGCTTGCGTTGCAATTCCTTGCATATTTGCCACTATAATATAATTTGATAATGCTTGTTAAAAAATCTTACCAAAATCTAAAAAATCTAAACGCAAGGGTCGGAATTATTATTATTAAAAATTAAAACATTGAAATTTAAATAAGCTCTTGCTATTTTTGGTATTTTTATTTCTTTTTATTTCTGTTTAAAATCATATCAACAAGAATTTTTAAACTGAAAAAAACATTCTGAATCTGCTGTAATGATATTGAGAAAATATTTTAATAAAATAATACCCAATTATTGAAAGTTAATCTAACAAAAGGTTAATTAATTAAGATTTTTCAAATAAATTTATAAAAACTATAATTAATTTTGTACCATTAATTGTTTGATAGGGTTTTAAGTTATTCTAAATATCATAAAACAAAATATTTATTAGCAATTTAAAATTTACAAAAGATTTAGTGCATAGCATAAAAATTTTAATGTAATTCAAATTCACATATCAGCATGAACCCCAGCAGGTATTTGTTGATTTGCATATATGCATAGCTTTTCATTCACCGGTGAATACATAAACTAAACTAATTTTGCAGAAAAGAATGCCAGCATGTTAATTTGTCATGAACGCTTTTTAATAAAAAAAGGTGAATTTTTTAGGTATGTTAATATTTGGTTTCAGGTTCAACATTTAAGATTTTAATTTTAAATTATTTGAAAAATGATAATCGAACAAGAAATCAAAGTTAATAAAAATAAATTACAAAGATTAAAATTTTATTTTGCTAACAAATTTAAATGGCAAAAAATTAAAGAACACCGAGTTCTCAAACAACATAATACCAATCAATTAATCAAAAAACACTGCCCAATAATTTGTTGAGTGTGCGAGCCGCGCGCAAAACCAATTTGCGCGTTGACGAAACGACGCGAGTGCCAATGTTAGGAAGTGGGGGCAAACTGAGAGCGTTAATCGTCAAATCTAATATATTTATATTCAACACAAACGCCATTGATCAAAAATAAATAAAAACAGTCTAAAAATTGGTATTAGACCTGTGGAGGTCCATGGTCGCCGATGGCAAGTATTAAATTTAATTTTGTTTTGTGTATACAATATTGGAACTGATGTTCTTACTCAGGAAGTATTGTAGTGCTAACATATAGTGTTAAATAAATGTAAAAAAATTAAATTCTCAAGTTTTAGGTAACAAAATATAAAAAACTTTCTGAATATAAACTGCTATTTTATATAAAAATAAAAATTTTACGATTTTAAAATAATAAGTTCAATATAAAGTTAATTGAAACCAATCAAAAGTTTGGGGAAAAACAACGGAAAACCAACGTAAAAATTTGTGATAAGTAAAGCAATAAAATGATGCGCAAAAAGCAAATAGTTCGCCCAACGTTCAAATCATAAATTTAGTTACCCAAAAACCATAAAGTCTAAAACATGTAAATAAAATAATTACAAATTAAATTAATATGAATACAAAAAACTCGGGAAAAGAAGCTCGTAAATTTACTCGAATAAACATAAAAAACATAAGATTAATAGATAAAAATAAATGTAAATCTATGTAACTCGGGCAAATTAATATATATCAATTTAAATAAGTAAAATGACAAATATATGTAAGATGTAAAAATGGGTCAAAAAAATAAATGGAAGTTATTAAAAAGGGGCCGGTTGCATGCAAGAAACAACCGCAAATCAATTTTGTAACTACATTTGTCCGGTAAGAATAAAAACCGTGCCTAACTGGGAAAAGTAAATTGGAAAGAAAACAAAATGGTATTAATAGTTGTTTTAAATTGTTGTTTTTAAAAGATCTTATTTGACATTACAATATTGATTATCTATATATAAACGACAATATTTAAATTATTGTAAAATAAATGAAATTCAATGCCGGTAATAACTTAAACGACTTAAAAATAAAACGTTTTACTTGTTAATATAATTACGATTCCTGAGTATAATCAAAACTAAATATAAAATAATGTATTTAATTTAAAATCTTTAAATTGATAAATTATACAATCTTATTAAAAACAAAACCCTGATAAATTCATTATCAAAAAATTAACTTAAAGTTGACCAAAATTAGAATGCCAGGCTTGTTAAAAAAATAAAATTTAGTAAACGAATAAATATAAATTTGTTAGTTAATATCAAAGATAAATTTAAAAAATTATGTAGTCGTAAAAAATGACTGTGCTGTGGTCTACGAAGTTGGTACAGAGCAGTTGATGACTGGCAGTAAAACGAAATATAGAAATTAATTATATTATTAGTAACTAAAACAGCAAATTGTCATAATGAAAATTTAATATCATATCGGACCATTCCAAATTAGTTACTTAGATATGTTAAAATAATTTGAAGATTCACACAAAACTTCTGCCACCTCAAGTCATACACCAGCGACTCATGCATTATTTGTCAGAAGAGAAACTTAATAGGAAATGTTTTCCAATTTGAAAATTATTTACCAATAATTTTAAACTAAGCAAACAATAAAATAGTTATTTTTAACAAATAATTAAAATTGTCAAATACTCTCGTCGTTTATGGTCAGAGACCCAAAAAATTAATAATAATCATTAAAGAATTTAAAAGATTTTGAAATTTTTATAACAAAGATGATTTGATTAATAAATATCGCGAAAATTTTTTGGCCACATACACCCCTAATTTGGAACTTTTTTACAAAATAGAATTTAAATTTAATTAAAAAATAAATAAATGATTAAGAGGTTCTCCGTTAACTATGTATATTGATACTTAAAAATTAGCTGACTTACAAAGAATCTACTTCAAGCTGACATAAACACTCTTTAAAAATAAATAAAAAATGTAATTAATTAAAAAAAAATATCTTTAAATTTAACCGACTTCAAAAGCGGCAGAGTGCTTTCAAAAAGGTGGCCACGTTTGCGGTTATTTAATTATTACACTGTTTTAATTAAAATTTAACGCAAAATCCTCCTTACAAAATTTTGATTCTGAATGCAGTAAATTTTGAGATTCAAACAGTATAAAAAAAATTAGAATATGTATTACGGATGACTTGTTTTGGCATATGGAAAATAATAAATAAATATCAATTTTTAAAAATTTCTAATTCAAAAAACAAAAGTAAATCCAAATCATTAGTAAATTAAAAAATGTTTTAGTAATATTAAGCACCCTTGAACACGCATGTTGATTTCCAAGTACATCACTAGTTAATTTAATGAAATCCAAGTACACACAAAAAATTTCTTCAAAATCAATTTTAGGAGTCAAAAAAAATTTTGCAGATTGCGATTCAAAAATAATAGTACTTTATTTAGGGGGCGTAGGGAGGAGGGGGTCGTCGGCCTTAGGCGCCTCCGAGAAAATTTCGAATTTTTTTATTAATTTGTTCAGAGATTTGCGACCAAAATTTAAAGAAAATGCCTGGCTATAAATTAAATGCTTGCTGTTGCGACTTTGTATTCAACGGATGAAACAATAAAGTAAATATAATAAATACAGAATAACAATATATAATGTTATTTTTAATTAAAAAAACATTTAATGATTCTGATAAATTTTTGGGGAAGAAGGCAAATGAAAGGCCGAAATGACGGTTTGGAGGAAAAATAAATTTGTCAACACCAAAATTTCAAAATAAAGATTAAGCAAAAAGGGCGGAATAATCAAAAATAAAACAAAATAATTAATTTCTTACTATTGTCAAGGTTTGTATATCGAATATTAAAAAATTAACCAGTAAATGTCCCCCGACAGAAAATTAAAATACGACATTAAATTAACGGCGGAAGCGACAAAACCACGAGAATCTCCATCGAAGTCTTAACTATTATATTTGATAATCATTAAGGATACCAAAATTTTTTCAAACAGTCTAATAATGTCAGAACAAAAACCACGACAAGGATAAATATCATTAAGTACTTTAATTCGAATAAAATTAAGGAATGCCTTACCAAATTTTTATATGTCAAATGCATAAACTAATCTTAAAAATATAAAAAAATATTATTGAATAAATATTTAGATAAAACTACAGTCAATGAATGGTGCATGCTTAAATATACTTGCTACGCATTTCATGCAAATTTGATTTTATACTAATTCTGATTGATTTAAACTAAATTTCTGAAACTATTATAAAAACATATGTAAAATTAATCTAATGAAGCATGTCACAACAAAAAAGTGCAAGTTTCCGGACCCCTGCACAAATTCACATCCTTTTACAATTCTATAATCATTTATAAGCAATAAATGTAAAAAAATTAAAATTCTCAGAAGTTTTATGTAAAAAAATATAAAAAAACCATCTGATATATAAAAATAAAAATTTTACGATTTTAAAAGAATAAAGTTCAATATAAAGAATTACTTGAAACCAATCAAAAGTGGGGAGAAAAAGCAACGGAAAACCAATATAAAATAAGTAAAGTAAAGCAATAAAATGATGCGCAAAAGGCAAATAGTTCGCCCAACGTTCAAATCATAAATTTAGTTATCCAAAAACCATAAAGTAAAAAAAAAATATGTAAATAAAATAATTACAAATTAAGTTAACATGAATACTTTGTAAATTTACTCGAATAAACAGTTGAAAATAAATGTAAAACTATGTAACTAGGGCAAATTAATATATATCGATTAATGCACAAATATATGTAAGATATAAAAATGGATTTTAGAAAAGAATTGGAGGAAGTTATTAAAAAGGACCCGGTTTCATGCAAGAAACAACCGCAAATCAATTTGGTAACTACATTTATCCGGTACGAATAAAAAACCGTGCCTAACTGGAAAAAGTAAATTAGAAAGAAAACAAAATGGTATTAATAGTTGCTTTAAATTGTTGTTTTTAAAAGATTTTATTTGACATTACAATATTGATTATCTAAATATAAACGACAATATTTAAATTATTGTAAAATAAATGAAATCAAAACTGTCGGCAAAAACAGAGCAGTTGGTTACTGGCAGCAAAACAAAATATAGAAATTAATTATATTATTAGAAACTAAAACAACAAATTAATAATGAAAATTTAATAACATATCGGACCATTAAAAATTAGTTATTTATATATTAATGAAAATTTAAAATTAGCATTCCAAGCTTAATTACAAAAGCATTTTGTATTAGTTCATGAAGTTATAGGTTTCATAAAAAACATTCTGCCGCCGCCATTCCTACCACATCGTCTCAAATGCATTATTTGTCAGAAGAAAAACTTAATAGAAAATGTTTTCCAATTTGAAAATAAATAACAAATTTAAACATAATGAAAAATATTTGAATAATTTTGCAAAATATATAATATTCACAAATAACACAATGCGAAGTTCAAAGAAAAAAGCATTTTAGTTGATTTTCTTTAAAACATTACTTCTTAACTAAAAAACTAAATATGTACTTATTTCCTAAATTAATTGTCGGCAGTAGAAATCCATGGGAAATCAAGAAAACCACATATTTAAGCCAATATAATATAATTTTATATTTCTTCTCATTAATAATTTAAATACCAAAAAATTTTTTTTACACAAATAAAAATACAAATTAATACACTCAAATTAAATCTTTTTGAACAATATAACTGTTTTAATCGATTTACAAAAATCTATAAAAAAAATTAATATGTTAAAGAAACGTTCTAAAATTATTTTTTCAAATTAATATATGTCAATGTAAATTTTTGTTTTGGCACCATTTAGTTATTTTGATCGCAGACTCTTCTCAATTTCTGATTGTAATTTCATAAGATAAAAAATGATTATCTCAAATAATAATATTATAAACCTATTGCTTATAAAAATAAAAAGAAAACAAATAAATATTAAAGTTTGTGGATTTTAACTCCCAAGAATATTTGCATAAAACAGCATACTTATAAATAAGAAAGTATTAATATAAATGCACTAATTATTCAATTACAAGAATGTAGTACAGATAATTAACAAATTTTATAACATTGTTTTATCGATTCATGATTATTTTATACTCAGCATGAAATAAAATTTTGAAATCAATCATATCAATGGGCGAAAAAAATACAACTAATCTTCTCCCTATTTCTCTGCTCTCATCTTTTACCCTCCTCTCATCATTTCTTTCATTTCTCTCTTTCTCTGCCCAAGGCTTTGTTTTGCTTTTTCTTCTTCCTATTTCTCTGCTCTCACCATGTATCATTCTCACACTTCGATTGGTATGCCCTTTGCACTGAACACTGACTGACCTTTATCCGCACAACGACACTCGCCCATTCATTCATTTTTACAGAATAGTTTGAGTACATTCTCAAAAATGACCCCAAAAAGGCACACGAGCCTAAATTGAAGCGTTAATTTAACCTTTTTTTCGCCCTTTACATTAATAAATTTACTAAAATGTGAGTGTTACTTATTACTAATTTTGCAAAAATCCTKATTTTTTGTTCTTTCAAAATGTCGAAATTTGTGGAATTATTTCGCTCGAAGCGACGAATTTACTCAAATTTTGCATAACAAAAAGCCTAATCCTAGAAATTTTCACCACTCATAAAAAAGTTTTAATTAAAATTTAACGCAAAATCCTCCTTACAAAATTTTGATTATGAATGAAGTAAATTTTGAGATTCAAACAGTATAAAAAAAATTAGAATATGTATTACGGATGACTTGTTTGGCATATGGAAAATAATAAATAAATATCAATTTTTAAAAATTTTTAATTCAAAAAACAAAAGTAAATCCAAATCATTAGTAAATTAAAAAATGTTTTAGTAATATTAAGCACACTTGACGCAAGTTATGCTAAAATGCCAGCCTTAATTTAGATGCATCTAATTTGTTACTAAACTTTTCATAAATAAAATATTAATTAAATAAAAAAAACAGAATATTGCGTCATAACCATTAAGTTGGATCCGAACAGCACGAGACTCCACCTTGAAACATATTTTACAATTAACTTTAATAACATAATTAAAAAATAGTTGAATTGAATGCAAATAAAATAAACGATAAAAAAGGCTCAAAATACTAAATTAACAATGCAACTTAAGACCGACAAAAATACGAACTTTAAGGTATAATACACTTAATATAAATAATAAAGACCATATCTAGTAAATACCATAAATTTAATACAACAACATCAGAAGAATGAAATGGATGTTGGCTGGTTTGGACAAGTATGAATTAAACTAAAAATAACAGAGAAATTTTAAAACTTGTCTTGATTTAAATAAATTAAATTGCTAAAGAGGGAGTTTGAACTATATAATGAAAAACCTAATTTTATGGAAGTAAGAACTCTACCCTTTCGATGGTGACCGAGTTTTCGGTGATGACTTCCGTACATAAAAATATTAAAAATTATGATTAAAAATAAGAAAATCAAGACCATAAAAGGAATTGCATTTAAAAGAACAAAAAAATTAAAGCGAAATAGCAATCTCAAAAAGAGAATTCATTGAAATTAAACTTGCAATAATTATTGTAATTAAACACTTAATTGCGGCCGGTAAAGCATTAACTTTAAAAGGTGTTTTTCTCTTTATAAATTTCTTTAAAATTCAGATACAAAATTTTTTGCCAAACAAAACAGAAACCCAACTGATACACGACCGAGCTAAAATTTTATTAAACAGCGGAGTTTATTTGTTAATATTTTAAAGACTAAAATTTAAATAGAATTTAAGGATTTTATATTTTAAAAACAATGTATTAATTATTAACATATTAGTAGCATGCAATAAAACTAAATGACCCAAATCTTAAGCAACATACAAAAATAAATTTGAATGGAAATCTAAAATACCAAAATAAAAGTTATAACTAAAACTCGCAAAACACCGTATTGAATTGTTGAGCTAGCACTGAAACGACTAAGCAAGTATGAATTAAACTAACAATAACAGAGAATTTAAAAAATTGATAATGAATTCAGATTTAGGTCTGCTACCTAAATAAACATATATGAGAAAATAATTATTATAATATAAAAAATGCTTATTGTTTAATAATAAAAAGTAAATATAATTTAAAATAAAAAAACTATGAAAAGTAAAAATTTACAAAAACAAAAAAAAATAGACTTAAAAGATTTTATTGATGGTGTTTTTTTAGCCAGAGGGATTTTAAATCATTTATGCAGCCGATTTTGCAGAAAAATACTATTAGATACAATTTAATCAAAATTTTGAAAATCATAGGAAAAAAACAATTAGCCAATAAATCTGAAAAATGCGTTTTCATTTGCTAATTTTAACCGGAGCCGTCGTCTCTAGCCTAGGATATGGGTCCGAAAATATAATTTCTAACGTTATTTTTAAGAAATTGTACAAAAATTTCAAAACTTTAGCCGATTTGAATTTTCAAAAATCAGCGCCGCCGATAAAAAATTGAAATTTTGACTCGATTTGTGAAAAGATTTGCAACCGAAATTTAAAAATACTGTATTTTTTTAAAGAATGGGAGGGGTCCAGCGGGGCCGATAAGCGCCGCCAGTAAAATTAAGCTGTATGAATCTTGTTTTTGAGCCACTCCTTTAAATTGGACATTGCACCAAAACCGTTCAAAACTTCCAACTGAAACCATTCAAAATGACGTGTAAATAATATACATTTAGTGTCTCCAAAAGTGGAGTTTTGTAATTGTTTCTAGTAAGCTCAATTCACGACACCGAATGCTTGCACGTCGTTTCGTTTTAATAAAAAATGAATGCATTTCTTCATTCTTCCTCTCTTTTATCTGAAAAATGATAAAAGGAGTCGCGCCGATAATCCATTGTCGCACTCATTTGCCTCGGTCTACAACAATAAGTAGTATATATAATGTTTATTTAATAATTAATCATGAAAGTTATTTGTGGCAGCAACAAAATTGCAACTCAAAGATTTATGAATTTAAAAGAATTAGGCTGCTTCTTCTTGCGGCTGCATAGTGAAAGAGGGGGTCGAAGAGGTGCACTCAATTTTACATATATAACATTTTGTGTTGTATAAATATAAATAAAAATTTGCTAACGAATAAAAAAATCGAACAAAAATCTATAAAGCCCAATTATTAAAGCAAAAACATAATTAGAAAACACAATAAACATTACTGTTGTATTCGGCTCCCGAAATTATAAATAGCAAAACATAAATATAAATTATTATTCAAGCAGATACAAAAAATCGCTAAAACAAAAGTCTAAAATAAATTTTTAATAACATAATAAAATATGTAAATAAAATAAAATATAAATAATGGGTTAAGGGACGCTACCCTCACAAAAGAAATAAACTCACGTTCTATGATGCATAAACACGTGGCGAAAAGTAGGTGTGTCACGGCTGGTTCCATTCTAATTCTACTCACAAATATATTTAAAAAAAACAAATTAAATAAAAATCCAAGTCTAGTCTTAATCTTTTGCTTAAATTGGACTGCTAATCAGTAAAGATAGGTAACGGAATGAAAAAATAGTCAACAGATTTTAAGTGCCGTTGGAAATTCTTAGGATATGTCATAAATTTCTTATATAAAATGTATTATGTCTAAAGTGTTAATTTAATTTAATTAAATTTTATAAAATTAAAATTTTTATTTAAAATCACCTAAATGTCCCTTTAAAAAAAAATAAGAAAACAAAAAAAATTATTTTATCCTTTTTGATTCAAAAATTGACGTATGTATATCTTAACAAAAAGTAATATAAGTTTAAAAACTTAATTTAATGGAAATGTTTGTTTTTTAATAAGTGTTGCTTATTGTTAGCGGAGTTTAAAAAATGTAAAGATGGATACAAATATTAAGTTATTACCAAGATAGGAACTACAAATTCTTTGTATCAAAGTTATTAATACCATTTAAATTTGATTATTTTTAAATTCAACTCAAAAAAAATTATTATAAGCAGAGAAATTTAAAAGAAATGCCATAAATATACTCAAATATTTCTCTAAATATCGATTGCATATAAAAATTTTAACCTTTAACAAATATAAGAAAATAATTAAATACAGCAAAAAATTTTGATTGGAAAATACAGAATAATATATTAAGAACGAAATGATCGTAAATCGGAGTAATTTGCCGGGGGCAGTGCCCCCCAGAAGGACTGAGCAGGCAGGAAGAAGGCTTGCGCGTTGCGGGAAATTGGGAAAACTACATTAGAAATGCCTATATATTTATAGATTTTAAGTCATATAATTTTATAATTAGTGAATTAAAAATTCTTATAACGTTTACTAATATAAATTCAAAACTTATAATTTAAAAACAACAATTAGATAATAATAAATTCAGAATAACGACGAAAGCAATTTAGATTTATAAAAAAAAAGGTTCTGTGGTTAAATATTAAAAGATCAAAAACGACTTAAAACAGGCACTTCTCAGCACCGGTAATGCGCGGTTGGTCGAAGCAAGCGCCCCACATGTTTTGGGCAGCGGGCCATCGCAAAATTTTCCTAATTATTTTTTACCGTAAGATTTATTTGACTAAATAACAAAAAAAAACAATAACAGCTTTTTTACAATAAAAAGTAAATTGTTTTTACATAAAAATTGAGGTAAATCTAATGAGAGATATAAAATAAAGTGAATATTAAAGGGCAGTAGCAGCGAAAAATCACAAGCGCCTGTTCAAATCAAAACCAAATAAACAAATTTAGTGAAACGAGACCCCCCACGAAGAAGTTCAAAACGCCGTGCACTTTACCTTCACCAAAAGACGAATAAAAAACTAATCTCACCTGAGCAATTAAATTGCTTGAAATCTTGAAAGGAGGGGCAAACGCAAGCCAACAATTGAAAAAGATCCTCAAAGCTGGAAAAACATAAAGAAAAACAAAATAATCCTTTCTCCATGGATACAAAAACGAATAAAGGTATCAAATATATTTTATAAATTGTAAAAATTGAAGGGTATGTTTTACAAAAGACATTACTTATTATTAATTTTATTGATTGTTACGAGCATTCTTTATATCAATGGAAGATATGAAAATAATAATTAAATATCAATTTTTAAAAAAAAAAAGTTTTTTAATCCTAAAAAACTACGTTAAGTAAATCAAAAATCATTATATATAAGCACACTTGTCACAAGTTATGCTAAATGCCAGCTTAATTTAGATGAWTTTAATTTGTTGCTAAAATTTTCATAAATAAATAAAATATTAATTTAATAAAAAAGCGTGAAATCAATAAATTGGATACGAATAAAACGAGACTACACCTTGAAACATACTTAACAATTAACTTTAATAGAATGAAATGGTTGTTGGTTGGTTTGAACAAGTATGAATTAAACTAATAATAACAGAAGTTATTTAGATTTAAATAAATTAAATTGCTAAAGAGGGATTTTGAATTATAAATTTAATGAATAACATAATAATAGATTAATTATGAGAAAAGGTTAGCAACTCAAGTTTGCATAGTAGAAACACTTCTATCCACATGAATTTAATAAAGTAAAGAAAATTAATCGCTTCAGCAAATAAATAAAAAATTTAACGATAAAATATGTGAAAAAGATACCATTCACATGCAATATTACAATCTAAACATAAATACAAATAATACAACTCGTGACCACGGATTTATCTTTTGTAAATTTTTTTAAAAATGAGAAGTGAATTTGTTAAAGAATTACAAATTAAAATTTTTCTGGATAAATCAATTAGATTTGGCCAGTTTTTATCCATTTGACCCTTTTTGGATTTTAGCCTCAAAATTTTGGAGGTTTAGTCAATATAAATCCAAAACCTATAATTAGTACCTTAAATTAGTATTATTCTTTCAGCAGGATAAAACAATCATTTAAATAATCATAATTAAATGGTTGACATTTAAAAAATAATTGATCAACTAAATGAAGAAAGTTCTTTTCCGGTCATGGTCTTCTTGAGGAATAGACAGTAATTTATTTATGCATAATCTGTAATATAAAAAATGAAAAGCAAAATAGCTGCTAATATTGTTGTTATCTTATCTATTAATAAATAAATTTGATATCAATCTGTGAAAGAAACTTTTGTCAAAATTTTAGTATAAAAGCAATTCAATAAAAACCTATTGCGTTTTAAATTGTTTCAATTAAAAAAAGTTCACATTATATTTTTTATCGAAAAAATTGTATTATTTGCYCCTGAGAATAATTTTTAACAATAATCAATTGTAGATTAAACAAAAATATTCCAATGCAAATAATTATATACGCGGAACTTAAAAATTGCAATATAAGTAAAGGCAGTTCGGAAAATTTATTTTAATAATYAATTCATCAAACAGTTTATTTATAAACTATACAGTAAGAGAKCATAAATAATTTCTGTGTAACTTGTAATGAACATCTCTGTCCGCACGCGGCGAACAAAATATAATAAAAAATAAATATTTCAACAATACATCAGATGATTACGAAAATATTAAAATTTCAAAGCGAATGCGTAGCAAATTTGTTGTTTTTAGCAAATAAAAAAATAAAAAGTTGAATAAAAAATCCAAATAAATCATATAATTAATATTTCTCTGAATTAAATTTAAACTAGATTTAAGCTTCGCAAAAAAAATTTATTAGCAATTTAAAGAATAGATAAAAACTTGGCGCACGTTTCGAAAGGCGGAAATCACGAACATCTTATTTAATTTATCAAACAAGAGAAAAAACAAAAAAGCACAACAATCGAATAAAACTTTTTTGTATCAAAGTATTAATTAAATTTAAAAAATATTCAACAGCTTGGCACATTTAAATGACTAAATAACAAAAAAAACAATAACAGCAAAAATAAACTTAATCATTATTGAAGTTATTAGAAATAAGTTGAAATGAAAAATAAATTTTCAAAAAATAAATCAAATAACGTTAAAACAAAATCCAATAACTAAAAATAAAATTGTATAAAAGTAAGACAATATAAAAGAAAATCTTTTAAATTATAATAGTTGTTGCTTATATAATCAAAAAATTAATTACGGTAACCCAATGTCTCAACTAAAAAAATAGTGTGCCTAAAAATAATCAAGTGCTACTGTCTCCAGCTGAAAAAAAATTGTAAAAAAATAAAAAAGTTAAAACGATTTGTAAATGTTTGATCGATCGAACGGCTGTACGACTGTGCCTGCGGTGTATGTCATGTTTTAGATACTACTTTGTGCCAAAGCATAGCATAATTTAAAATGTATAAACGGACGCTGCAAAAGCAAATGGGGAGGACTACCGGAACGCGTGGAATGCGGTTCGATATGGCAATAATGCTTTAAGGCACTTCGCACGGGTAATGCGCGGTTGGTGGAAGCAAGCACCACCATGTTTTGGGCCCATCGCAAAATTTTCTTAATTATTTTTTTGGGGATTAATGACTAAATAATAAAAAAAACAATAACAGCAAAAATAAACTTAATCATTATAGCTGTTATAATAAATAAGTTGAAATAAAAAATAAATTTAAACCATAAAATAAATCAAACAACGTTAAAACAAGATCTGATAAACTAAATATAAAATTGTATAATTAAATTATAATCGTTGTTGCTTATAATAATCAAAAAAATWAATTWCGGTATACCAATGTATCAATTAAAAATAATAAAGTGCCACTGTCTATTGACCAGCTGAAATTAAATATACCCAGCACGCTTTGGGAGCTGAAAGGAACGGAAAACTCTCCGTTTTGCCGACCCACGATATATGCATATTCTAAAGGCAATCATTAAGTTTAATTTAGGCTTAAATAATTATTAACAAATAAATTTGTAAAGAAGTTTTATTAACAAACTTATTGAAATAATCAAAATACTCATCACTAATTCCATGCTAATTGAAAAAAGAATAATTAAAATCAATTGTAATGATTTCAAGTAGGGTTGGGCCCACGCGTGCGGGGTTGAGAATTGCGGGGTCGGGGTTTTTCGGGGGCTGGACTGTCGGGGTCGGGGTTACCCAAATCGGTCGGGGTCGGGGTTGCGGGGTTTTTTTTTAAATTTTTCTTCAAAATTGGTCAAATTTTTGTTTTTTTTTGAATAATTTCCGAAATTTATTGACATTAGAGCCGATAATTTTAAAGAAGGGAAGGGCATCAGTGATGTAACCGGATCCCAAACAATGTCCGAAAATCGGAATTCCTGACCCAAAAATGCCCGGAAAATTCAAATTTTGAAAATAATTTATTTTTAATTTGTCAAACAGTTATTTGAGAATATTTATTAACGTTTGAATGGGGGAGGGAGGGATCGGCGGTGCCGATAGGCTCCGCCGAGAAAATTTTTGATTTTTTTACTCAATTAGTTGAGCGATTTGCAACCAAAATTTTAAAAACGCGGTAATTTTTTGAAGCTTTTTAGGAGTGGGAGAGGTCCGGTAAAGCAAAATTTTTACATAATCGGCAATCTTGGTTAAGAAAATGAAAACAAAAATTCAGAAGTTACGATGAATTATTCAAAAATTCATCTTTTGCGCGCATTTAAGTTAAAAAATATTTGAGAATTTATTAAAAATGTTTCTTTAATGAAAGAGAGAAGAGAATAACGGCCGAATAAACGTGAATAATGCTCAAGCGAATTCGAACCCAAACGAACAATGCGACTCTAGAAAATGGGACACCGGAATATGCGACACTGGAAAATACGACACTAAGAAAATGTTTTTAAATAGATCTGAGTGTCAAATTCTAAGTCTACTACGAAATAAAAGGCCGCGTAGTGGCTCGCCAACAGCGAGCCGATGACGAAGCAAGTAGAGGGGAAAGACGGAGGGCGGCGGAGTAGGGGTCATTCGCGTCTGGCCACTAGCGTCTCGCCACTAGCGTCTCGCCATTAGCGTCTCAGGGCCACTAGCGTCTGGCCACTAGCGTCTGGCCATTAGCGTCTCGCCATTAGCGTCTCAGTACAAAAAGGGCCACTCCCGTCTCACCCACAAAAAATTCTGCATTTTATCCTCGGCAAAAAAAATTTTTTCTATCAAATGAAGCGATTGTACAACAAAATAACAAATTTAATAAAACAAATTAATTCATTCGGTAATTGCCTGAAATTCCCCTAAGGGCTTCAATAATTAAATGGGGATTGATTTGGTTCTGGATGTACTGGTGATCGGCTTGGAGTTGAGGTAGCGCCTCTTTTGCGTCTATGTACCGCTGAAGGATTGACAGAATCCTCCTATCAGCGTCGCGAAACTTCTTGGCTTTCGGCGGGGGAGCATTGCCAGCGATAAAGTGCTCCCCATGTTGACGTCGACCATTTTCTGCTGCTCGCGCAACTTGTCGATGAAGGTCCAGATCTTGGGATGCGTGTGGCCAAATGCGTGTTGCAATGTTCGGTGGTAGGACTCCGCGTAATTGTTCGTCCTGTCGGCCCCGTCAAGCGTGCGTTGGTGCACACTCCACTGTTCAGGTTGGAACAACGGACGCGCACGAGTATTGTTTTGCCGCAGCCGCCCTATGTAGTTGATCACGAACCTGTAGTTGAAGCAGGTTGTAATGATAAGAAATTAAAACCAACCAGTCGAGCACTCCATTAAGATTTTCGGGCAGAAAATCTTCGAGAGCGGCCAGTGCTGGATTCAGGTCAGCTACTGGCAAGAAAGCCAGTGACGTAATCATGCGGGCACACTGCGAGAACGCGGCATCCGTGTTGTATAGCTTAATTTTGAGGCGATTCGTCTCCCATTATTGTCTATATTTATACTTACGTGGGTGAGACCTTGTTCGGCTACCCGTTTTTTCATGTTTCTGACAAGGTGGAAGAGGCAGAAGTTGACGTCGCACTGCGGGTGCTTTGCCTGCAGAGCGCAAACCATGGCCTGTTCAAAGTCGATGGAGGCGACGCACGGTTTGAATGTTGGCCAACACTGCTGCAACAGGTCGAACATGCGCTCGTATGTCGCTTGTGTCTTTGCCGTCAGCAAGCAGTGACATACCGGGAATACCCATGCGCCACGGCTACAATTTTTTATTGTTTGCTTTTACATTGAGCAGAACTAACCGTGCCAAAATGACGTAGACCTGAGTGAATGGAGCCGGCGTTATGGCGAATGTGCCGTCGCAGTAGATGGTCTTCATCTCAGACGCCCAGTCGCGAAATGACTGTCGACCAAAAATCAGGATCCTTTAATTGAAGATGTAAATTGTTAAATTTAAAAGAAAAGAAACCTTTCGTGTCCTTCTCGTCCAGCCTCGTTATATATCCCCGAATCTGCTAACAGAAACGGCTCCTGCAAAGCGGCAGATCTTTTGTAGACCCTGTAGTCTTCTGGGATCACGAGTTGATCAATGTTTTCCTGCACAGGCGGTGGCGCATCGATCTCGTGACGGACCCTCTTCACCAACTAAACAAAAAAACATACGATAAAATGGCATTTTTTGGCTACTTACTTTTTTGGTGGCGTTTTTCGTCGGTAGATTTGCCATGACTGGAGTTGGGATTTGTTGAAGTGCGTGGGCTCTGATTGCCGCAGGAGTTTCCATTGTTTCTGCTGCCCGTCTTTTGATTCCCGTCACAAATTGTTGTTGGGCGACATTCGCTGCGCTGTGCTGGCAGTTATGCTCCCCAACGTTCTTCAGAACGACATCGTTCAGAGATGTGTGCACGCGTCCCCGGCACTTAACATCACTGCGTTGATGTTCACAGCGCCAAAATTTGACATCCCTGTCGGCGTTGAACATGTGGAAGACGTACAGACAGCCCTCATGTTCAAGTTTTTTCTTATTTTTCCTGCTATTTATTTCTTGATTTTCCATTGACGCTAAAACATAAAGTTTGAAGAAAAAGAAATATAAAATTGATTTTTTTTGCCGAGGATAAAATGCAGAATTTTTTGTGGGTGAGACGGGAGTGGTACTGAGACGCTAATGGCGAGACGCTAATGGCCAGACGCTAGTGGCCAGACGCTAGTGGCCCTGAGACGCTAATGGCGAGACGCTAGTGGCGAGACGCTAGTGGCCCGCTTCGAGGGCGGCGGGCCACTGTTTTATGCCTAAGTCTAAGCCTAGGGTGGCTTAGGCCTAAGCCTAACGAACTCCAAGCCAGGGTGTCTTAGGCCTAAGCCTAACAAACCCCTAAGTCTCTAACTTTTCCCCAGTTATTCTATCCGGCTTTGGTGTTACCTAAAAGTCGGGTTTTCCTTAATTTTCAAAAATTTCAATAGATTCAAAAATTTTCTTTTAAATTAGTGTCGCATATTCCAGTGTCGTATTTTCTTAATGTCGCATTTTCCAGTGTCGCATTTTCTGTCGGTGTCGCATTTTATTATGGTGTCGCATTTTCTGGTGTCGTATTTTCCGGTGTCGCATTTTCTGGTGTCGCATTTTCCGGGCGCCGTCCACCACAGTCAAGCACTCGGAACAAATGAATTTTGTCATTTAATGATGCCATCTTTAGGGCTGTATATTAACCCCGACCCCGAGTCGGGGTTATATGCCCTTGTTTGAATATAAATAATTTAACCAATATTTTTTATCAATTTTGTTAATTATATGAAAATAAGTCAGTTTTAAATGAGAGTTTATATTTTGTGATCAAATTCATAAAAAACTAAACTACAAATAATCCGATAAAGAAGGACATATTCTTGTTGTTTCTCGACCCAATTTAAATGAGTTTTGGTTCGAGGGTTTTTTAACCCCTAAGTACCAAAATTTGTTTTAAATGTTTTGCAAAATGAATTACCGTATATACTATTTAATCCCACCCCCTGTAATAAACTAGTTCTGCAAAAATCCCCCTGTTGATTATCAACTAAAGTACTTTTTTATACAAAAATACCATTAAAATGAAAAGCCATAATTTAAAAAAAACATTAAGTACGTGCGTGGGTCATAAGTCTATAAATTGGCCAGTCTTTATTAATAAAGAGACTCAATCATTAATTAATTCATATTTTATCAAAAGAGTAAATTAAAATCCATAATATAATACAATGTAATATAAAAAAGACGATAATTTTACAACGAGCATATTGTATTGCAAAATTCGATAAAAATATTCTTTATAAATGAATGAAATTGAAAAATTATTTTATTTAAATAAAACTAGCTGTTTTCTTATCGAAGTAACGTTTTAAACTTACTAATTCAATATCTAAATTGCTATTAAACATAATACGCTCTGAATCAGATAAAATATATCCAGCATGCTTTGGGAGATGAAAGTACTGGAAATTTCGCCGACCGACCATTGTAAAGTAGAAAAATGACGGTAATCCGTGTATAATTTTTAAATAAAAAGACCAATTTTTTTATTTGAGAATGTGACGCTAAACATAATATATGGAAAATAATTCTACAAAAAAAAAAAAAAAAGTTGCATAATAGGTATATAAAAAAAATTTCAAGGCAAAAGAAAGGCTGCTTTCCGTTAATTATAAAAGTTATAAAATAATTAAAACTAAACTCAAAAGCTAGCTATAACGGTAAAAAGGATTTGAGATCCCTAGTTCCATGCCTACAATAACAAAAAACCACGACAATCGAAGAAACACAAAAAATAAATTATTTATCAATTAAAACTATTGTAATACACAAAGCCAACCCCTGGACATTGAAAATTCTAATATATTAAATATTGTTTAAACTTTCGCCCACCCACGGGTACGCTTGCCCCTTGGAAACTGGACACACTTTGGACAATTCACGGAAGAATACCCAGACCATGAGTTTTGGAGTTTTGCAGCGGGGGTGCATCAATAAATATAAAACGCGTTTGGGCATAATCAAATCAAAATTAAAATATATCCACCATTGTAAAATTTTAATTGTTAAATAACAATAATTAATATTAAAGATGCAAATAAGTTTCATTTGTTCTTTAATTAAAAGAAAATAATTTAGAATTATATTAATAAATGAGAAAGTTTATATAAAATTGACAATAAATTTCCTTGGCAAAGGAGTTTTTGACATAAAATAAATAATTTCAGAAACAAATTAATTTACAATTTAAAATCTGCAACGTTGAAATTAGCCGCGATCAAACATGGGAAGCGGCAAGAAGATGCAAAATAATAAATAAGTCACTCTTCAAATGACTGAAATCCTATTAATTAGATTATTCTAAAATGGCTTTTAAAAAAATAAAATAAAATTTGCTTACTAAGCAATAAACTATTAAAAAATAAACTATTTAAATAAAATGTAAAAATAGTTAAAACAAGTATGAAGCGAATTCTACTGCAAAGACAAAATAATGCTTTTATTCAACATGAGCGCCTGATATTTTTATGTAAAGAACCAGCTTTATTTTTTTTTAATTTTACGACGAAGAAGAGACATGATATTCAAAAAACATTATATGATTAATGAAGTGACTGATATTTAAAAAAAAATATTATTAAGAAACAATAAAAATATATTGATAAAGAAGCGGGCATTACTTAAAAAATATATATATTCGATAAAAAGCGGTTGATATTTTAAAAATTTTTTATAAGAATGCTTGATATTTGGCAAGGGACTTGCTTCCGTTTGCCAACGCAGCAAGTAGTTGTCAAGAGCGTACATGCTAATCTGGATTATAATTGGCTCGGATTTGCCTTCAAGGACTTCTCTTGGCAGTGCAGCACTGAAGAAGGTTGCCCAGGGTTGATATTTAAAAAAAATTGTATATTTGATGAAAAAGCTGATGATATTAAAAAGACGTATGAAGAAATTGCTTGTAAATTAAAAATATACATGAAACGACAGATATTTTTATTTAAAGAACCGCTATATTTAAAAACAATTATAAAACCAAGAAGCGGCTTGATATTTTTAATAATTATACTAGGAAGGAGACTTGATTTGGTTTCATATTTTCAAAAAAATAAAAATTATTTTAATAAAGAAGTGGCGGTATTTTATAAATAATTTTATCAAAGAAAAAATTGGATTCAGCTGCAAAGCTAACCGAGCAGGTGATGTCGGGCACTCTCGGGGCGGTTCTTGGCATTGGCTCTCCTGTCCAAAAGAGTCGGGAAAATTCGACATAGCAAATTTATGTGTGAAATTACTTAAAAATATGTTGTGTTTATACACAATGTCTTCTTTACAAATACAAAATAATTTGAAAAATACATATTAATTAAAAAATCCATGCGAGTAATTTAAAAAATCAAAGGCTAATATTTTACGAACTGAAAAAATATAAAGTTATTTAGCTAAACCAATCAAAAAAGCGAAAAAGTTTTATTAAGAAATATCCGTATGCACTATTGCTTTGATTTAATTTATTCTTTAAAAAAAGATGCATGATGGAACGCCATATTTAGTTAATTACGTGTAAATATAAAAAAGTTGTAACAAATAATTTTATTAAAAATAAAAGAATAAATGTATTTATTACTCCGTCGACTGTATTTTTAGACTTGAGAAATAATAATTTAATAAAATTTCGGATAATCCACAAATCAAACTAATAAACTAATCGTTTGCCAATAAGTTTTGAATGTTTATTAGACAATTTTTCTTAAATGCTATTAAACAATATCTATTAGCTTAAATAAAAAATAATATTTTTAGATGAAAACCCGTGATTTATTAACCTTTATTTTTTCAACAAATGCCGACAATTATGTACTGCTCGTTGATACTAAAGGCATCTTTTCTGCAGTTTTGATTAAAACAACCAAATAATACACATAATAATAATCAATACGCTAAGTTATATACAAAAAGGACAAGCCTCATACCTAAAAGAAAATTTAGTATAAAAAGCGATTCTGCAACTGTAATACCCTATTATAAAAATGTTCTTACTGCTATGAGAAAAAACAAATATCTTCTATTGATGAATAAGGTAATTTCTTTTTCCAGCAAGGATTATTTTCGGTGGCCAAATTGATTGTAACTGATCTGAGAAAAAGTTTGGCGGATGAGACATTGAACAATTGCTTTTTCTTCATCAAAATTTCCCACTATGGATTAAAATGCGCCATATGAATAGTAATTTTATGTGACCAAAGTATTACCTAAATAGATTGGTACTTGCTTGATACACCCACTGATAAAAAATTGTAACAACATTTTATTTGAAGTTTCGTTTTGAAAATTTTGGGGTTTCGGATATTTTGGGGTTTCGGGTTTGGGAAAAAAATTTGTTTCGAGTTTCGGGTAAAACGACAAAATCGCATAGAATTATCATATTTTAAAGTTAGACAAAAAATCTAAACAAAGAGTGAATGAGCTTTAAAGAAATGCCTGCGCCAGAAACAAGTTAGATATTTAAATAATAATATTTTTCAAAAAAAAAAAAAATTAAAAAAGATAATGTGTTTGTCTGTCAAAAATTTTCTATTTGATGTAGTGAAACATTGTAAAACACTAATATAAAATCACTAATTTAAAATAAATTTCGAATAAAACAAATCTCTTTAAAATAAAAATAATTAAATGAATCTGAACAAAAATAAAATTTTTATTAATTTAAATTAATCAGCAAACAAAACCATAATTCAAAAATAGGCTATCAAATTTTGTCATGAACCACAAACTCTTACGAAAATGTTTAACATTTAATCTTTTAATTTCAAATTATTTGAAAATTATAATCGAATAAGAATCAAAGCAAATAAAAAAATTTTTTTTTTAAAATAAAGTAAATAAATTAGCAATAGAAAAATATTATAAAAATGATTAATATAAAATTATTCTGCTAATTAATTTAAATGCCAACAAATTAAATGAACACTGAGTTCTCAAACAACATAATACCAATCAATTAATCAAGAGCAATTTTCAATTCTGATTCAAAAGAAACCATTATCAAAAGTGAATGTAAAAATGATTTATTATTAAGATTATCGCGACTAGCAACTACTTATTTTAATTATATAAAAAGAAGATTACGTTGTAAATTTAATTAGCGTTTTTGATAACTGGCCGGAGACAACCATGCATTGTTAAAAAAAATGAATGAAAGTGATTTTACTCCGTAAACTGTCGGGAACTTATTATAACATTTGTACCTAAAATATGTATTCTTATTCTTTTCACCATCTAATAAATCTCTTTAATTACAATCAAGGGACGTAAAAATGAAAAAAAGCCTAATTTATTTAAAAAAGGCTCATTTTATTAAAAACATTCTAATAACTACAAAGTTAAAAATAGTGGGGAATCATGTGGACTAGGAACGGTGGTCGCGCTTCTATATCTTTATTATGATTATAAAATATATTCTGAAACTTTCAAATTTTAATCACATCATAATATAATTGATAATGCGTGATAAAATCTTACAAAAAAATTAAAAGGCTAAACGTAAATTGTCGAAATTATATTTATTAAAATAAATTAAGACATGCATATCAACAAGATCATTTAAACTGAAAGAATCATTTTGAATCTGCTGTAATGAATTAAGATTTGCATCTCGAGATTTTAAAATTTATAAACTTTAAAGGGATGAAAATTTAAAAATTGAAGTAAGTCATAAGTTTAGTTTATTAAGACACAACATTGTTTTGAAACAAAAGCATGAATTTAATTAAAATAAAAAAACGCTTAAACCGCAAACAAATTATTTTCTTAAATAATAATATTATATCTAAAACTTCATAACATTGTTTTATCGATTAAAGATTATTTTATACTCAGCATGAAATAAAATTTTGAAATCAATCATATCAATGGGCGAAAAAAATAAAAAGAAATAAATTAAAAAAGCAAAACAAAAAGAAAGAGAAAAGTTGAATTTTGGGGGTGATGTGAAAAAAGGCAAAAACGCCGAAAAGTGGCAAGGATTGATGTGACTGCGCTGGACTTTTGCCTGGTAATAAACATGTTGTGCATTTGATTACTAATATTTAAAGCAATATTCAAAGTAGTTTCACCTGCCACTGCTCTGTAGCGCGGTAAAATTTACCGTGCAAACCCATGCCTTTGGCATGGGTTTGTGGTGTCTTTGGGAGGGGTTTGGGCTTTTATGGTGCCGATAGTCCAAGGGTTTAGAGGGGGGTGGTTTAGGAGTGCCGATCAGGGGGGTTCACACCTCGGGATGGGGTTTAATTGTGGTTTGGTGTTTAATTAAAATTTAAGGGATTAGACCGAAGAGAATTTGCGCAATTAAAGCGCAGGAAAAAATGCAGAAATATGCAAACCCGTAAAAAAATTAAGCAATTGGGGGGAGGCAGTGACTGATGAGAAATTTTACGTTGTAGAAAAAATGTAATTGTATTAAAATAATTACTTTATTTCATAATTATTTTTGGTTCAGTTGTGATCGAAAAACATTGGCGGATGGAAGCGTTGAATTGCTCGTTTTGTGGGAACAAGGATGCGAGCAAACTTGGGAACCGGAAAGCGCAATGGGAAAAAATTAATGTTTATTTTCATTATTCAAAAATTAAGACAAGCTGCGCACAGGCAGTTGCGGATTTTGAATCAGAGCGTGAAAAGTAAAAATATCTGTTATTTTTTTATAATTTTTAATGTTTTACAATAAAACAATTATTTTTGAAAATATTAAAACAAACAGGTGTTCCGCGGAGATTCCAAACTAAATGAAATGAATACAATAAAAATAGTATCTAACAAAAAATATTCAATGATTATTTATTATTATTACTTAAAAAAAGTTCAAAATTATGCACAACAAAATCAAAAGCAATCAATTTATAAAATCAATTATTAACAAATTTTAATTTTATTTACGAGAGGCGTGAGTACTGGACAATAAAACAGCCTATATTTCAAGCYCGTTAATCATAATATAAATCATATTATTAGAACTCTCTCAAAGACCATAAAAAACATTAATTGCTTATATTGTAACAAAAAGTTTAATAAAATAAAGATATTAATAACTTAAGTCAATTTATGATTTGTTTCATTTTTAAATGCGTTCAAGGTTCTTATTGTTTTTATTACATAAAATATTATTGGAATCCTTTTAAACGCACTTCGCTCTTCTAGAAAATGGGGTGCTCCTTGGAGCTTATCAATTTATTAATGAAACTTAATTTATACACTAATTAATAAAAAAATAAAAATCATTATAAGGTCATTAAAAGGGTCAAGATAGATGAAAACTTTATAAATGCATAAATATTTTTGTCAAAATACACCTTACTTACTATATATAAAATATACATTCATTCGTTGGAGGCTTGACATACTAATGCATGGTATCATATGCAAGCAGCAATATTTGTTAAAAATAAACACCAATTTTATAATGAATTAAATTCTGTTAAATTGAGAATAACCTAAATTAACACAAACTTAACAGCAAGAATAATGTACAATTAGTAAATCGTTTACAAAAATAATACAAAATAATTGCGGCAAATCTTCTCTGAAATTATGATTTGTATCATTACGCGGAATTCTAGTTCTGCTCAAGAACTGATTAAGACAATTTCGACGTTTGGACATTTATTTATTACATATTGTAAAAACTAAAAAATAATAATCTAATAAAATCTAATATAAAAAGTGATTTATCAATGAAACTTAATAAGTTAATAAGCAATGGCCATAACGTTTGTCGAAGAAGCGGCTTGATATTCTGAGCAGGTGACAAACCGTGCCTGACTGGAAAAGTAAATGAATTAATTACCCAAATGTCTGCTAGTAACATAAAGTAAGTTATAAATGTTTTAACACAAATAAATTAAAATTTGTGATATATTTCAAATCAAAACACACAATGATTAAAGACAATTGAGGTTTTTATGTTAGTTTAATAAAAAATAATCGCTTAAAAATACTCTCAAAGTGTTAGGTGCCGAATTCATAAAAATACAGTCAACTAAAATATATTTCTATTTTTTTAAACTCAAAAAAATTGTTATAAAATGTTACAAAAACAYCAAATATAGACACATTTTCCAACGAACCCACAACTCGGAAATATTACAAAGAGGCTAATGAAAGATAAAAGTGCGTAAAAATATAAATGCAGAATTAAGTCAATATTGCAAACGGTGCTACAAGTGCAGAAATAGTCAAATCGTTGTCAATAAATCAATTATTTGAAAAATATTAAAACAAACAACCGACAGAAACGATTTTTAGCAGTTTTCATTGAAATAAAAGAAGAAACAAATAAATACATAATAATAAACAATAACTAAACGTATTTTTCAACTAAAATTGGCCCTTGGCCGCCTACTAGAAAAGATATTGTTAGCTTAAACATATATAAAATGAATTGTGTAAACAAGCTGGTCGGTGTAATTCCATTTTCTTGTGTTTCGTGTAAAGCAGTCAGCATACAATGAAAAAAACAGGGATTAATTGCCGGGCACAAAGCTGAGCTAAAAAAATATACATAAAATATTAAAAGTTATGTGATCCGAAGTAGCATACCCATTAAAAGATTTATATATAAAGGATCTTATAAAGATTAAGCATATATTTTGTCAAATGATTTTATAAATTTAACAATATAACTACATTTTTAACCTAATGATAATCAAATTGGATACCCCATTTGGTGTAAAGAGCAAGAAATAAAACAAACAGGGCATTTTTAATAATTAATATTCTATTGACTAGATTGAGCAATAATTACCACTTGCTGCAACACTATTTCCGTTAAAAGGGTTCACAGACGACGCAGTTCTTCAACATGAAACCAAAAGCAACAAAAATTTATATAAAATCCCATATCCAAAACCATTATATTAAATGTTTTTGAATAAACATAAGTTAAGAATAACAAATTTAAAAAATACAATAATATTTTAAAAAATCATAATTATTTATAAATTTGGTCATCACCATCGCCCTCTGGATATGTTCAAGCCATTCAAAGCAGATGGCCTGAGACAAGAATAAAAAATACCCAATAAAACATAAACAGAACAATCACATAAAACTAATAAACAATTTAACAATGTTTTTTATTTAAAGTAAAAAAAATGAATTTCCATTTCATACAACGAACCGTTTTAATGCTATCAGACGGCGAATAATTACGGATTTGGAGTTCATATTTAAATATTCATTTTAGCAAAACTCAAAAAATAATTGTATTAATGAAACTTAAAGGCCATAGAAATTGTTGGTGTTCCGCGGAGATTCCAAACTAAATGAATTGAATACAATAAAAATATTATCTAACAAAAAATATTAAAAGATTAATTTATATTATTACTTAAAAAAGTTCAACATTATGCGCAACAAAATCAAAAGCTATCAATTTATAAAATCAATTATAAACAAATTTTAATTGTATTTATGAGAGACGTGAGTACTGGACAATAATACAACCTTAATTCATAATATAAATCATATTATTAGAACTCTCTCAAAGACCATAACAAACATTATTTGCTTATATTGTAACAAAAAGTTTAATAAAATAAAGATATTAATAACTTAAGTCAATTTATGATTTGTTTCATTTTTAAATGCGTTCAAGGTTCTTATTGTTTTTATTACATAAAATATTATTGGAATCCTTTTAAACGCACTTCGCTCTTCTTGAAAATGGACTGCTCCTTGGAGCTTCAACACGAAATAAAAATTTATAATTAATTTTTAGAAAAGACAAAAATTAAAATTTTAAAGTCAAAAAACCGACAGCTTATTTTTTTATTTTTTTACGCAAATATATTTTAAAAAGCGCCGGATAAGCCATCGGCTACGACAAAGTGGTGCCAAAAACCTGGGACACGGGAAAAGCGATTAAAATAAGAAATAACAATAACATAAAAAATTTAAATAGTTGGGCAAAGTAAAAAGAACAGATTGAAGACGTTAAACATTTTACAATGCTTAAGAACTGATCCTTTTCATAATTATTTTTAAAATAATCAAACAAACTTTAAAATCAACTCAAAAATACGAAAAAATTAAACATTAAAAACGTTTTAAAACGGCTATTTTTTTTTTAAATCTTGGTATATATAATGAATTTATAGATAAATTTAAAAATTATATTAATGAAACTTAATTTATATACTAATTAATAAAAAAATAAAAATCATTATAAGGTTATTAAAAAAGTCAAGATAGATGGAAACTTTATAAATAAATAAATACTTAGTCAAAATACATCTTACTTACTATATATAAAATATACATTCATTTGTTGGAGGCAGTTAAAGATGGAAACAAAAATGGAGTTATAAAAAGGAAATATAGACCTTTAGATGATAATAGTTCTTTATAAATTATAATTTATTCTACTTAACGACTTAAAATAAAAAATAAATAGTAAATTAATTATTTTAGTTTTAACATCTATTAAATCATTGACAATTTTCTAAAAAATCTCACCAAAAGTCTAATATTTATTTTTTGATAAGTTCAAAATAAATAATTTTAAAAGATGAAAAGCGATGTTACCATGTATAAGACACATAAAATTATATATTGCATGGAATCATTTTTGAAATAAATCTATTAATTGATGCAAGTAAAAAAAAAAATCAAAACGTATAAAAAGCAGAAAATTAAACACCAAAAATTAAAATATTCTGCAGTTGTGTTGTAAAGAAGGCTAATAATATTTATATAAATTTAACCAGGATTCGATTATATACATACCTTCAAAATTGACACGAATTGGTTTGTTTTTTTTTAAAATAGACGGTTTCATTTTAGACTATCGTGACCAACGCGTGCCGGCAAACGCCATTCTTGTACCCGGCTGTCACTTTGCGCTCAACGTTTCATCATTTAATGATATAAAAATATAGATATAAGACAAAAAAAAATTTACCAAGTAAAAACCTTTTGAATATTCAAAATTGATAAAAAAAAAAGGTGTTCAAATGCTCCCTTTACCATAAAACGATAGCATAAAGAAATATTGAAAAATTTTTGGAAATACAAGATAGCGTAACTGCCAGATGCCATCGCTCCATTTCCGTCCACGGATGTCACTCGGTGGAGCCGAAACTCTAAAAAAATGGAAACTCGATAAATGGCTGGGTTCTACTGGACCTGGAGTTCTTAACTGAGTTCTACTGGAAAAATAATAAAAATAAAATTTAAGTGAAACAAAATCTTAATTAAAATAAAACCTATAAAATTTATAGAATAATTTAAAAAGCTAAACAAAAAATAAAAATGTGCGAGCGAAAAGGGACGGAAACACACCGCCAAAAATGGGCAACAAATTAACCAATAAAAATGGGACATTAAAAGTACCAATAAAATATAAAACAAAAAAGGCAAAGAATCAGACTAGTCCTTCTAATTCTTGAAAGAAAAAGTCGGCTATTCAATTTTTTCTAAAATTAGTTTCATTTAAATCAATGCTGTTAAATTTGTTATTTAATATAATACCGCGAAAAAGCAAAAATTAAAAATTTTACTCAAAATTGAATTACAAAATTTAAATAGTTATTTTAAAATGCTAAAGAGAAATTGAAAAGTTGAATACAATAGAATTATATGTGATATCAACACAGAATGTTTCATGGAATAATCCCTTTACTTTTCCGAATAACAATTTAAAAATCAAAATTACAAATAATGAATCTGTCTCAACAAAAATATTTTGGCGAAATTAAAGTCTTATGGATGCAATCGCAATTCTGCTCAGACACGGACTCAAATTCGGCTATTTAAGTTAATTATTATATTTGATAATAAAAATTGTGTTAAATAAATTAGTTTTAACACAGATAAAATATAGTTTATTTATGGTATTGAAAAGAAAAATATTTAAAAACCTTCAAAATTGATAAAAACCGATAAAAAAGAATTTGTAACTAAATTAATTTATTAAGAACTAAATACATAAGCAAAATAATAAAATAAATAATTTTTATTATTATTATATGTAGAAAAATATAACTTTTACGAATATTGCAATGTGTTTTAATAAATAAATATTGCGAGTTGATTATTTTTTCCTTTACCCCGCAGATTCGTTTACATCCCTGGTAAGTACATACAAAAACCTTTTTAAAAGGGAAAATAAATTGATTAAGAGTGTTTAAATTATTTAAATATTAATGATCAACAAACAAACGGTATTTAAAAATAAAACTTAAATCATATTAATTTACTTTTATAAAAAAAGTTTTTTTTTTAAATTTTGCCGGTTCCGGTCGCGAGTCTCCTAAATGAGGACGTTCTTGCCATGTGAACCTCATAAACAACTATATTATTTTATATAGGAGGCTACAATACTGTGTTGAACAGCAATGAAGAGAGGGCAAACGACACGATTGAAAGAGCAAGATTAAATTAAATACAAATGAACACCAATTTTGCTCTCAAAAAACTTTTTAACTCAAAAGTTAAGTCCTTGGTAGTTAAATCAAAAGTCCGATGTGACACGTTGAGCGGTGCTCTACGCTAAATTAGGAAGCATTTATTAAAAAATTAAAAGCACATTAAAACATTTATTTAAAAACCAGAAAAATTAAATATAAAAATTGGACTAACTAAATTTTTAAGCAACCTAAAATATTATTATTGAATTTAAAATTGGCTAATAGACCCTTCAGCTCTCTATTCATCGCATTTTTTCTCGCTCACAAATGTACAAAACGAAAAATTAAAAATTGAAATGATTTAACAAAATGTAAATTATCCGCAACAAAGTTTAACTTAAGAGCCAGCCCTTGGTGTCATTAAGGTTTATTTAAATATGTAGTGACCATGCAATCAATTATGCTTAAATGCATGAAAATTAAAACAAAGATAAAATAAAAAATAAAAGTAAACATGAGTCATATGATGTGGATGGCTTTTAAACGAAATCAAATGAAAATGTTTTAATTCTATGAAATAAATCGTATTTCTTTCAAAACATTTTTAAAAAATACCTAAAACGATATACTAAATGTTAACCTAAAAATATAATTTATTAAAATGCGTCTAATAAACTATATCGACTCTACTTCTTATTATATAAACAATATACGATTTTTTATAGAAATTGAGTTTTGCTAGACCATATGCTAGAATTTTCGACATTTGCGAATTTTATGCTACATGGTAACACGGGCTTCTTTCGCCAATGGCATTGAAAAGCTTTGAAAAACAAATAAGCATAGAAATATGGTATTTCCGCGGCGAATTTGAGCAATGGGACTTTCTTTCGGCCAGTTTTGGAAAGTGTTAAAGCATTGATTGATTAAATGTATGCCAAATTTTTTTATACTCTGAATTGATATTTGAACTTTGCCCTTTGCTCCCTATAAGATCATATTTATAAGCAGCCGATAGAATATTAAACTTTTGACCTTTATTTCGAACCAGTCTCTATTCTTTTCATCTGTTTATTTTTATTAATTTATAAAATAAAATTAATTTAATTTTTGCATATAAAAAGTTAAAATCAGAATGTTTAGTAATTTTTAAAATATTTCTTTTTTTATATTGATGAGAATGCGAATTTTTGGTTTAATTAAATATTTTGAAATTTGTTTTGGATATATTATTTTGATTTCTTAAACAGCTGCTTAATTAATTTATTTATATTAATTTTTAATTATTTTATTTACACAGTACGCTTTTTGAACCAAAATTTGCTTCTTGGAATAGCCGTTCAATATTTTTACGATTTAAACTTCTTGTTATATTCTATTAAATCATTCAGATATTAATAATTGATTTTTTTAACACATTCTTAAGTTCAGGTAGAAAAGTTTGAATGTTGTCTTGGTTAAAATTTTAAAATATATACCTTGTTTTAATGTTCTGTATTAATAATATAAAGTTTTTTTTCTGTATTGTGATGATTTTAATGTTTTTTTATTCTGTTTTGGGCTGTCTAACTTTTTTACTTTTAAAATATAAAAATAAGTTTGAGTTGTTATTTATCTATTTTTATAAAGGAGATAGAAGAAAGTACTTGAAGTGGCTTTATTTTTGTATACATAATATTCGTAAAATATTCTTTTTATATTTATTAATTAATTTTTGAGTTAGGGCGAAAGTGCAACCAGGTTCCTTTTTTCAAATTTTCTCTTTGTTAGAGATAATTGCCATCTAAAACTCACACCATGTTAAGTTTCCGCACAGGAATATTTGATTTGATATATACAATTATTTTATTTTAAATTTTTGTTATTGGTTCATATGACACGGAACTCATATTTTTATGGAATTAATTATTTTTATAGCTTTGCTTAGCCTTAAAGATTTATTTTTTAGTATTGTACATTCTTCCCATAAATTTTTTTATGAATTTGTTAAGGGCGATGCGTATCCAAATATATATTTGATTTTAAAGTTTATGAGGTTTTATAATAAATGAACAATAATTTAGTCAATGAATTAATAAAAATTAAATAAAAAATGAATAAAATGAATAAAATATTTAAAATATTTTATTAGCTGGGGTTCGTTCGTTTATTGTTAAAAGTGCCATTGTGCAAATCAGGGATGGGAATCGCATCGAAAAAAAAGCGAACGGCGATCTGCGATCGGCGATCTCAAATTTTTTAATGCGATCGACGATCCGCGATCGGCGATTTCAAATTTTTTAATGCGATCGACGATCCGCGATCGGCGATCTCAAATTTTTTAATGCGAACGGCGATCTGCGATCGGCGATCTGCCCAAAAAAGGCGATATTTGCGATCACGATCGCGCGATCGCGATCACGATTCCCATCCCTGGTGCAAATGTTTCGCAAAAAAAACTTTTTTTTTGTATTTCGCATTATTATTGAGTTGGAATACAATAAGATTTATTCGTTTTTTTCTTTAAAATAACATAGTAAATTTTTTTATTTAAAACTTTTTTTTCATATTATAATTTATATTTGACGTCGAGCCGGCATTTTTTTCAATTAAATAATAATAATGTTTTAGACTTATTTTAATTAAATATTACTGATAAATTTAAAACCAAATATTAACTTTATTATGCTAATCTTTTTTAATATGGATTTTTTGCAATTAATAGAGCATAATCTTTTTAGAGAGTAGCAGGGGCTGTGTAATTTGTCAGGGGCGCGGACACGCCCCGAAAATTGCTGGGTGTTGGACGCATGGTTGCGCTTGAACGCGGACATGTTAAGAAGAAATATAAATCAAAAATAATATATTATGAATGACAAATGAAATGCAATTATATAAAATAAATAACTAAATGGCAATTTTATAAATGTTGAACAAAATAAAAATTAAAAAATACAATGATGTTATGTGAATACTCAGGCAAATTGAACATTTCGCTTCGTACATTGGTATTTTTAAGCAGGTGCATTTGTTGCCGTTATCTGAAAAACCTCATGATTAAATTAAAACATGTTAATTATGAATGACAAAATGAAATGCGGTTATATAAAACAAATATAATTGAAAATAATATTCACTTTTAATACATTTTTCAAATAAAAAAAATCAAAAGTGTAACTTGTAAATTAATTTAAAATAGGGATGCAACTCCCATTTATTATTGGAATAATGAAAATTAATAAAAATTATATTAATATCTGATAAAATGTTAAGCTGAAAATAACTAAAATGTTAATGAAATTGATTCTATAAACTTATTAATAAAATACTTTTTTTGCAACAAATATTAAATAGTGTTAAAATATTCATTATAACTTATTCTAAATATAAAACGCTGGATTTCACTTATTTTGAATAAAATAATTGATTTGAATGAAAAACAAATTGAAAGAAAATAATTTAAACAATAATGAATTAATAATATAAAAATCGAAGATACATAATTACAAAAACGAAATGTGAACATAATTTTACTAAATAAAAAAAGGCGCTGCAGATTGTGTTTAAAAACATTTTTAACTTAATTTATTTATTTTAAAACATTTATTAATTTCGTCGAAGAATATCATTATTGTTAAAGTTGCCATTAAATGGACAATATCAACTCATTTTTTAAGTAAAAAAGCCTTATAATAAATAAAACGATACAAGATCGACTGTTATGAATGGCAGCTAAAGTTCAAAATTAAAAAACTACCAAATGAAAGCGAACAACAATTTCTGTATGGCTAAACAAAAGAAATTTTTACTTCAAACTTATTAAAGTTAATGATTTGGTCTTCGGCGGATTTGCATTCGGCGTACTTTTTTCGGGATTAACGTACAAATCCGGGGCCGTATACATAGTCGGAGTGTAACAAAGGACAAATAAAATGAGTTGCTTCTTCTAAAAATTAAACCTACAAGACTTAAAATTCAAAATTTAAATTGATGTTAAAAATAATACTCAATAATAATAATATATTTAATGTAAGGCTATCATATGCCAGTGACCGTGAAGAACCTTACCATTCAAAGCTTCTTTGCACACGTTTTACAACCACAGTATTTTCGATTTATTTTATAACATGATTAAGTGCTTTTTAATTTTTTTTTAAATTTCCGGAAGTCCAAAAAAAATAAGACGAATGAAAAGATAAAAAATTTTAGTAGTAATTTTGTATTTTTTCTAATATGAAAAATAATATAAATCTCGACTAAATTGGCAACAGGAATGGTAAACACTTTGATTTATTAACATTAGAATTATTTCAGAACATAATTTATTCTGATGCCGCTACATTATAATGGCTTTAATACTTTGCATAAATAAATATATAAATTTCTGATAAAGCTTTAAATAATTGCAAAAGGCATCTTCTATAAAACCCCAATAAACGATAATATTATACTCATTTGATATTGTGCAAAAATGTTGTTAGTAGTTTCAGTTGCCACACCTCTGCAAGGGCGGTAAAATTTACCGCACAAACCCGTGCCTTTGGCATGGGTTTGTGGTTGCGTTGGGAGGGGTTTGGCCTTTGATCTTGCCGACAGCC
>MEIZ01000373.1:37553-54201 GCA_001723225.1 Globodera ellingtonae | reverse complement strand
CGAAAATTGTTACTTTAAAAATATTACTTCTCACAGGTTGCCAGTCAATTAATTACATACGACGAGAAAATTCTTTCTCACAATGTTGATCATTATTTTGATATGGCCAATAGTAAGAAAAAATGCTGAATCGAATAGGACACGAAATTTCAGACAGAAAAATAAAATGGAGAGTCAATTTTTCCCATTTTGGTACTGAAATTTTGGTCCCGGTTTTTCAACATTCCTTTAAAATCCCCTTATAATGGTCCCGGTTTTTCCAAGACCAAATTTGAAGGCTCGAAAAACTCGTGAATCGGTGGAAATTTGGAACTTTTAGAATTGTTCTTTTCCTTCATAGGAGCCACTGAATTTAAAAAAAATTCATGTGTTTGCGTAAAGTTGGCAAATCCTCATAACTTGAGGTAAATTTTCTGGAGCGGAGATGGCCATGTGGCGATGAGTTGGGCTGGCGCTTAAACTCCCAGAATTTTTTCAAAAATTTCAACTTTCGATAAATGTTAAAATAATATGCGAAAAGGCTTTAAATATACTTAATTAAACGTTAAAAGAAGGAAAGATTAAGTATTATGCAAATTAATGCACTAAAAGTGGCATTTTTCATTGCATATTTCGGCTTTTTTGGCCTTTTGTTGGTGCATGTATATGCCCATATTTGGAGGTCCGATCCTTAAACATAATAAAATTCAATGCGGGAAAAATCGATAAAGAATTAAATAAGCAATATATCAACAAAGCCCAAAACACCAACGGCACCCCACCCCCTTTGGCACAATGTGCTGAAATGGTACAAACAATAATTTTATAGATTAATTAAAATAAAATAAAAAATCAGCTCATTTTACAAATCAACAGCACTTCGGCAGCTTTTGTGGAAATGTGTGCCAAATCAACAAAAGACCTCATTCAAATACTCCCCGAATTTGAGTTCTCAATTTTCTGAATATTTGCAGCGGCATTTACTTCCACAGAATGCCCATCGACAGAATTTGGAAAAAATTGCTGTTGTTTAAATACCTTTTCCATTTATACAAAGTGACTTTTCCAATTTTCAACATTTTGACAATGTCCACATCTTTAATTTTTGAATTTTTGCCCTTAATTGCATAATAACGTTTCATTAATTCCTTTTGTTCACTGTAGGAGTGTTTATTTGGTGCTGTAAAAGAATTTTAAATTAATATAAATAAATAATAAATTTGGGCTCGAACTACTCACCGGTTTGGCCAAGTTCACGTTTCCATTTGTAAATTGTTGTAAAACTGAGGCCCAACTCTTTTGCTACAGTTTTATCTAATCCATTTTGAGAGTTTTTGAATCCACCCCGCTGTAACTCGGCTTTGATTTGATCAAATTTCTCTACAAAATGTTTACGTTCTTCTTTTTCATAGAATACTTTTTGACTTAGGCCAAATTCTTTTTTCCATTTATATATTTTTTTGCGACTGATTTTTAAATGTTTAGCAATTTTCTTTTCAATTTGAACCCATTCTTTTGTTGAATATTTTCCTTTTTGCTTAAATTCGTCCATAATATTCTTAGATTTTAAAGAATAATAAATATTCAAAAATGAAATAAAATTTATAAAAATGTCAATTTTTTAGCCCAAATAAATTGGAGTCACTCAGAGATCAATAATGATGGCCAGGGCTCGGATTTATATGCACCAAAAATGGCCAAATATGCGCATATATATGCTCCAAAAAAGGCCAAAATATGCACCAAAATATTCCAAAAATGCCGAAATATGCACCAAAAATGTTTAAATATGCACCGAGAAATGGCACTTTTAGTACCCTAATATGCTTAAAACTCAATTTTTTTCTTATTTAACGTATAATTAAGTAGGTTTAAAGACTTTTCGCGTATTATTTTAGTATTTTTGGAAAGTTGAAAAAGATCGAAAAAATCGCGGTGGTTTTAACTGAGGCCAATTCATCGCTAGATGGCCATCTCCGCGCCAGCCAATCTAGCGCTGCGCCATTTTAGCGCCGCGATTTTTCCCCTTATTTTTATGAAAATGTTCAATTCTTCAGGCATTATTTTCGAAAATGACTAAAACTTATCGTTAAAATATGAATTATTTTCCAAAAACAGCCAAAAAACCATGATTTTAGGTCTATTTTTTGCAAATTTTTGGTCAAAAATGCCAAAATATGCTCAAAATCCCAAAATATGCAAAATATGTAAAAAAATATGCAGGAACACCAAAATATGCAAAATATGTAAAAAAATATGCAGGAACCCCAAAATATGCAAAATATATTTTTTTAAACTTGACCAAAAAAGCGCAAACCAACGCGAAAAGGCTATTTTTAAGCCGTATTCCTCAGAACATATAAGCATACAAAATATGCAAAAAACATATAATCCAAGCCCTAATGATGGCGATTATTTTCCAAATTTCTGCCAACTCTAAAATTATTGATCACAATTTGAGGAGTAGTGCGGCGATGTATTCCCAACACCGCACGCCACCCCAATGTGCTGCTTCAGCAAACCCAGCATTGGCGGTAGAGAAGAACCCCCCCTGGAGGATCCCGCTAAAAGGATGCCTGTAGCTTAATTGGTTCGGAACAAATTATATATCATTCGACTTGTAATATAAGAATCCGGGAAAAAAATTTTCGGCAGTTTCTTATTGGTACTGAAGTGTCCATTTTACACTGGGACTCAGTCGGCCCGGAATCCAAATGGCATCTGATCGTGTCCCGTCATATTTAGATCGATTTGTCTCGTCGAGAGCTTTCGAATGATACTAATTTGTAAGAGTGATTTTGCCCATTTTTTAAATCAGTGGACAACTGAGCCCTCAGTCAAAAGACACTTCAGTCCCGGGTCTGTAACTCTTCGGGGAATGGTTGTCGCTAAATGTTTTCCGGATTCTTACATTGCAGACCGAGAGAATCGAATGATATATAAATTGTTCCGCTTTGCCTCTGGACAATATGATCCATATTTTCCAGAGAAAGTAATAATTGACAGCTCAAAAGGAAAAAGGGCATTCATTTTAATCATATTATTTAATAATTGTTGGAGTGAAGAGAATGCCATCTTCTGGCATTCTGATTTATCGATCTTTTCGATAACGTTGACATTTCCCTTTTCCCCGCCCATCCTCTTTTTGTTCTTATAAGGTGGACCCTTTCCACCTTTCTGGCTCTTCGTCCCATTCATTTACATTTGACCAGTGACTCCCAACCGATCAATAAATATTATTTATATTTGTGTGTTGCTTTGTGGTAAAGAACACAACAAATTTGGCGCAGTCAGCAGCCATTCTTCAACAATTGAAGAATATCGGCGTGCACACAACTCTTTGCACGACCGCTGTGCATCACCAACCTACAAAAACCAATAGATCTTTGGCGGATTGAGGTCCGCGTGACGCGGTTTTTATCTACAAAAAACCAATAGATCCCTGGTGGATTGAGGTTCCGCTAGGTGCAGTTTTCTCTTCAACCGACAAAATCTGCGACCAGAGATCAGCGTCGCCACCATAACAGCATGGACCCGGCACAGCTTCAACAAGTTCTCACCGCAGTGTTATCTCAGGCATCCGGCACAAACCACGCAAGTTTAGCCGGCTGGATCGGTTCACGCATTTCAGAGTTCCACTATGACGCCGAAAACGGAAATACCTTTGAAGTGGGTCAAAAGGTTCGACGCGTTCATTGAGGAAGACGGAAAGGATCTCCCCGAGGCAACAAAGTCAGACTTCTACTGGGAAAGTTTGGAAAAGACGAGTACAACAAGTACAGCGACAGCATCAGTCCTAATCGGCCGGATAAAGTAACTTGGGGCACCTCAATCGACAAACTGAAATGACTATTCGCGGAGACCCGCTCGCTGTTTGTGCGTCGTTTTGAATGCTTTAAAATCCGTCAGCAGTCCAATCAGGACATTACCTCATTGATTGCTCACATCAACGCGTCCTGCGAAAGGACAAATTTGAGCTTGACAAAGGAACAACTGAAGTGCATGATTTTAGTGATCGCACTGAGGGACGAACATCATGATTTGAGACAAAAATGTCTTAAGATGTTGGAAGAGGCAGAGAGAAACGGCACCACTCTCACACTTCAGAAATTGGAAGAAGAGTTGAGAGCCATTCAGCTCGTCAAGGACAGCGCCCTTTCGCTCCTGGCCCCGCCGATCTCAACCAATGCCATCCAATTACCTCCTCAACAGTGGCGAGAACAAAAAGGGAGGAAACCGCCGCAAAAATTCGCACCAAAGTCATCCAACCGGACCCAGCCCAATCAAATATCAGGAGGAAAMCCAAATCGAGGTCACCCGACACACCCATGCKGCTCATGCGGTAGCTYTGATCATTGGCGATCAGACTGCAAATTCAGAGACGCMATGTGCCAYAAGTGCAAGAAACAAGGGCACACCGCAGCAGCCTGCCACAGTGCATCGGCCTCACCTCCAAATCGCCAAAACARATCAKTCCACACGGTCAAGATTAACAGCCATTGCTTGAATGTCGGCAYAACWCAAGCTTTTCCAACAGAAGGAAAATTTCAATTCCCACCCGAATCAAGATTCCTGACATTTGGTGAATATTTTCCTACAAATAATCTTCATTTTACAAAGATGGCGATCGATTGTGAATAGCCAAATGAAAATAKTTTWAAAWWAWTTKRAAWTYYYYCCSGRRGRAATTAAACTAAAAATTTAATTTACAAATTAAACCACTCGAATTTTAAAAATGTAATTAACAATGGACGGTATGGAACGGAACACGGCAAAATTTTATGTTAAATTAAATTTTTTTACTCTAACAATTCAACTGATCAGCCTGACAAATTGAACCCAATTCTACTGATCAGAATCCTCCACTCACAGAGTCTGATCACTCTGGACAAATTGAACCCATCAAATAAATCCAAAAAATAAGCAAAAATTTTTTTTAAACGACAGGAATTTCAACCAAATTCTTCCGCAAGTTGGATATGACCAAAACTTGAATTAACTACATTAAAAAATATTTAATCAAATTTGTCATTTTCAGACGATGAATAAAATTACGTGCAAATGGATGTGTGAAACTTGCACTTTTTGCCTATTTTACAGAATCTCTTCAATGACAAATTTACATTTTATACTAAATTTATTGTTTAAATTTTTTTCAAATGGGTATGCCAAACTTTTTTATGTCAAAAAATGTAAAATCTAAATGCCTATATCGGTTTTTCCAAATCATTGACCATTCATTCAAATACTCTCCGAATCTGAGTTCTCAATTTCCCGAATATTTGCCGTGGCATTTGTAAATTCTTTAAATCTATGAATGTATTTATTTTCAAAATAAATTTTAAAGAAATATTTTAACTTTTTTATTTTCAAAAAATTTAAAATCTAAATGCCTAAATCGGTTTTTTCCCAAATCTTTGACCATTCATTCAAATACTCTCCGAATCTGAGTTCTCAATTTCCTGAAATTTGAGCCGGCATTTACTTCTACAGAATGTCCATCTGCAGAATTTGGATGGAATTGCTGTCGTTTAAATTGCTTTTTCCATCTAATCAAAGTGGCACTTCCAATTTTCAACATTTTGGCAATGTCGACATCTCTAATTTTAGGATTTTGGTCCTTAATTTCATAATAACGCTTCATTAATTCCTTTTGTTCGCTGAGGCAAGATTATATTGTAGTTACTACACAGCTCAATACTACACAACTGATTCGTAACTACACAGGCATATTAAAAGCAGGACATACCCAAACCAAAATTCTTTGCAATACTAACAAAGCACTTCCTTTTATATAGCCCTCCGTGTTGGCTCGGGCTGTTTTAAGTATGTGTGTTACTACACAGCTCTATTTATCTACACAGCTCTTATTTGTGGTTACTACACCACTGATTAGTAACTAAACACCCGTTCTAGAGCGCCATACCCAAAACCAAAGTCTGTCATACTGACAAAAGGCAATCCTTTATATAGTTTTCTGTGTTGACTTAGGCTATTGTTGTATTGTAGGTGCTACACTGCTCTTATTTGTAGTTACTACACAACTTTATGTCGTCCCTACACACACCTTTTAGAACGCCATACCCAAAACCTAATTGAGTCATACTGACAAAACCCAACCCTTTATATAGCCTCTTGTGTTGGTTCAGGCAATTTAGCATGGGTTGTTACTACACAGCGCTTATTTGTAGTTACTACCAAACTCTTATGTCTGACTACACAGTTATTAGCATGTGCGGCTTTTTTACTTCGTATTCCAGGTACAACAAAAAGAGAACAACAGGAATAAAGTTCTAATTCGTGTTCAGCTCATCATATTTAGTGGGAAAAAGGTGTTTTTGAATTTTCGATGTCATCCCAAAAGGGGGACCCCTTTGGGTTTGAAATCCAAAATCACTTTTCTGACCATAACTCAGTTCTATATGGAGGGGTTAAATCAAACTAAAATAGTTTCTAATAGAGAAAAAAATTAGCTTTTTATGTAACTAATTAGTTTTTGAAAATCTTTTTTCCAAAAATTTTTATGAATTTTTTTGTGAAAAATTCATTTTTTTTCGGAAAATTGACCACAACTGAGCTGCCCACGGATTGGCTGGAGGACGTGGGTTCGAGTCCCACCCGGTTCTTGTCCCGACGGCGCCGTCGGACTTCCCAAAAACAATATCCAAAGCTAACTTGAATTTTAAAATTTTATTTCGACTAAGACCAAACTCTTTAAGAACATTTGAACCGAATCAATCGATAACTTTAAAAATTTAACAGAAATAATATGTGAAAGGAGAACGTCTGATAACGTCGCATAAATGCTGATCAAAGTTTGATCACAGATAATGGATAGGTAAAATGCCCGTAACAAAAAATGCCATAAAAATAATGCCAAAAGTGAAAAGTTCAAAGAGCGAACAATGCCAAAAGGTGACAGATTTGGGGTTCWTTCAAATATTAACCATTCAAATCTTTCCCAAATTCGAGTTGCCAATTTCCTGAACATTTGCCGCGGCATTCTCTTCCACAGAATGTCCAACGACAGAATTTGGATGAAATTGCTGTCGTTTAAATTGCCTTTTCCATCTAATCAAAGTGGCACTTCCAATWTTCAACATTTTGGCAATGTCCGCGTCTTTAATTTTTGAATTTTTGCCTTTAATTTCATAATAACTTTTCATTAATTCCTTTTGTTCGCTTTGGGGATATTTATGGGTTGGTGCTGTAAAAGAATTTTAAATTAAATTAAATAAATAATAAAAATGGGCTCGAAATACTCACTGGTTTGGCCAAGTTTTTGTTTCCAATTGTAAATTGTTGTAGAACTGAGGCCCAATTCTTTCGCGACAGTTTTATTTATTTGATTTTGATGAGAGTTTTTGAATCCGGCCCGCATTAACTCGGCTTTCTTTTGATCAAATTTCTCTACCAAATTTTTTTGCTCATTTTTTTCCTTCACGGAGTTATGCCTTTTTCGACTTAGGCCAAATTTTTTTTTCCAGTTATATATTTTTTTGCGATTGACTCCCAAATGTTTACCAATTTCATTCTCAATTTGAGTTCTTTCTTTTGTTGAATATTTCCCTATTTGCTTAAATTCGTCTTTCTGTCTCTTATACACATCTAGATGTGTATAAGAGACAGGCTTAAATTCGTCTTTCATTGCGTGGAATTTGTCGATGATTTTACGTTTTCGCTTATCTTCATCAATAGGTTCTTCCCCATTTTTGGCATTATCAGAGTGATCAGACTCTGTGAGAGGAGGATTCTGATCAGTTGAATTGGGTTCAATTTGTCCAATTTGGGCGTTCTGTCGGTCGATTTGGTGATGGACATTTTGTCCAAAGATTGTTGGCGCCGGCGTTTTCAAATCTTCGGCTTCATCTTTGTCCCACCAGCCTTCTCCGAATATTTCATCAAATGTTTTGAGTGGCGCTTCCTCCAATTTTACTTTAACGGRTTCGGCTTTGTCCAGTGAATATATTCCAAAGAATAAAAATAAAATTAAAATCCAAAACTCATTCATGTTTTGGGATAATATATAAATATTTTGTAAATGAAATAAAATAACTAAAATGGTGAGATTTTTAGCCCAAATAAACGCAAATAATAAAAATTTCTTTCGTTTACTAGAAAATCAATTAGKGCGATAATTTTCCAAATTTCTGCCAACCATAAAATTATTGATCACAATTTCCGGTCGTTTCCATTAGAGATCGGATGAATGCTAAAAACCTGAAATATTAACATATTAAAAGTGATAAAGCCCTCAAAATGTGTGCTAAATATGCTGATAACTAAGGATCGGATTTATATGTTTTTTTTACCAAATAGGCCCATGAGAGGGCMCGGATTCAAATCACACAATATGACTTTTTTGTAATTCAGAAAATTGGTCAGAAATGCAGGTTTTTGAGAATCCTGCTTCATTTACCCTGGTGACCTTTTGTCCGAGGTGACATTTGTACGGTGACATTTTGTCGGATTTACACTTAGGTGACCTTTTTCCCGATTTACGGTTAGTTGACCTTTTGTCCGGGTGACCCACAGGAAGACACAAAATTTAGATCAAAATATTCATTTATGGCAATTTTAAACGGTTCAAAAAAAAACAGGGTTTTTTGTTAAGGTTTTCAACTCGACAAAATCTAGCTGCAGAAAAAATAGTTAAAGTTAAATGACTTAAATATCTTGTCCCTCCCTGATGATTAGTTCAAAATCAGGAACGAAATAAATTTGTGAAAAAGTGAAAAAAGTTGAAGAAGTTTGGTATATATTAGAGAACGGACTTAGGGATCGATCGAGATTTCGATCGAGAATCTCGAAAAATCTCGAATCTCGAAAAATCTCGTTCAAGCCAAAATTTTTCGATCGAGATTTCGGTCGAGAATCTCAAAAAAATCTCGTCGAGATTTACCGAGATTTCGATCGAGAATCTCGATCGGTCCGATCTCTAGTATATATTAACAAATAAGTAATTTTGTAAATTTTCAATTAATAAAATATTCTTGAACAGTGGAATCAAGCCTTGAATTTTTGGGTGAGATTCGAGATTAAGAATTGGAAATCAAGATCCGGGCTGAAATTTTATAAACTTTATTTTTCAAGTTTTTCAACGAGAAATGACCCCGAGACTCGAGATCTTGACCCCATCGAGAAATTTCTCGACTCGAGACCAGAAACTAAAGTGTTGGCATTAAATTCGTATATTTTCACGCACAAAAAATATCCTGCTACTATAGTAGGAGGTGCTTAAACCGGCGGAACCGGATTCCGATTGGTTTCCGAAATTTCCGTACATTTTTTGGGTCCGGAATTCCGAATTACGCCTTTGTTGAAGCTATATGAAAGTCAGGAATTTGCTTGCCATCGCACTAATGGTGAAAAAAAATGTGACAAAAAATATTTAAAAAATCATTAAATGCCAAATCGTTTTTTACAAATCATTCACTTTCATTCAAATACTCCCCAAATTTATATTCTCAATTTCCTGAATATTTCCATCCACAGAATTTGGATGGAATTGATGTCGTTTAAATTGCTGTTCACGTTTCCAATTGTAAATTGTTCTAAAACTGAGGCCCAACTCTTTTGCGACGGTTTCATCAATTTCGTGTTTATAAGTGTTTTTGAATCCGTCCCGCATTAACTCGGCTTTCATCTGATCAAATTTCTCAATCAAATTTTTTCGCTCAGTTTTTTTCTTTTCAAAGTTATGCTTTTTTTGACTTAGGCCAAATTCTTTTTTCCATTTATATATATATTTTTGAGCGACTGACTTTTAAATGTTCAGCAATTTTCTGATCAATTTGAACCCATTCTTTTGCCGAATATTTTACTTTTTGCTTAAATTCGTCTTTCATTGCGTGGAATTCGTCGATAATTTACGTTTTTTGTTTGAAGCCATTTCGTAGCCATTTCGGCATTATCAGAGTTAAAATCCAAAACTCTTCCATTAAATTATTTAGCTTTATTAAAAAATGATTGAAAGTAATAAATGAAATTGAAATGGGCATTAATATATAAATCATATTCTTTAATACATAATATTGCCTATAGCTTTTGAGACGAGACCGAATCAATAAATATTCCTGACATCTCATAAATATTTTTAATTATCATTTTACAAAAATGACGATCGATGATAATAGCCAAAATAAAAAATAATTATTTTATAAAATTTTTCTATTTTTCTCAAAAATTTTCTTAAATTTTAAAAAGTGTTTTTAGGTCCAAGAAAAGTCTATTTCAGGAGAATAAAATTAATTTTTAGGAGAAAATTTTGGAAAAAAAAGCGTTTACCTAGGGGTGCATTGTTGATTAATTAGCATTTTTCTTAAAAAAATTATTAGAAAAAATGCCAAAATAAACACAAAAAGTTCAAAATAAAGCAAAATAGGCACTAAAGGTCCAAAATTGCCATTTTAACTCAAAAAGGCTTTTTTTGCAGAACGATAGCCTGAAGGGCTCTACGTTAAACGGCAAAGCCGTTATCCTAGAAAGCAAATGCATGGGCAACTCTGTTGGACTTTTGTCGAAATCGGTGCCAATGTTGACCATGCCGAAAGGACGACGAAATTTGATTAAAGAAGGGTTGAGGCCGTCCTCTCTATTTTTGGCTCAAAACACTCAATTTTCATTTTCATCTCAGCCAATTTTTTCATAATTCAACCAAAATGCTTAACCGGCAAATATAGAATTGCAAAGAGCACGGCTTTAGAGGAAGCACCAAAATACGTGTTTTTGAAATAGACATTAAAATTCGAGCCAATTTTATTCATTGATTTTAAAATTTTTATTTTGGCTATTATCATCGATCGTAATTTTTTGTAAAATGATGATGAAAAATATTTATGAGATGTCAGGAATATTGATTTGGTCCCGGTTAAAAAGCTATAGGCAATATTATGTATTAAAGAATATGATTTATATATTAATGCCCATTTCAATTGGGGCTGGCATTTATTACTTTTAATATTATTTATCAAAGTAAATAATATTTATTAATATTTGTAAAAATGTGAATATTTAATATTCTTTAAATAAATATTTGAGAGAAATTCTTTTCCCACACCGAATTTTACGATTAATTATAAAATTAACTGGATTTCGCCCCTAAATTCAGAGGTATTTTGCACAAATAAAATGGAAGAATTTTGGATTTTAATATTGGTGGTGGCATTCTTTGCATCAAATTCACTCAAAAAAGCCGAATCCGTAAAAGTAAAATTGGAGCTCAAAACATTTGATGAAATATTCGGAGAAGGCTGGTGGGACAAAGGTGAAGCCGAAGATTTGAAAATGCCGGCGCCAACAAACTTTGGACAAAATGTCCATCACCAAATCGACCGGCAGAACACCCAAATTGGACAAATTGAACCCAATTCAACTGATCAATATGGACAAATTGAACCCAATTCAACTGATCAGAATCCTCCTCTCACAGAGTCTGATCATAAAGATGAGCGAAAACGTAAAATTATCGACAAATTCAACGCAATGAAAGACGAATTTAAGCAAAAAGGAAAATATTCTTCAAAAGAATGGGTTCAAATTGAGGAAAAAATTGCTAAACATTTAAAAGTCAATCGCAAAAAAATATATAAATGGAAAAAAGAATTTGGCTTAAGGCAAAAAGTGTCATATGAAAAAGAAGAACGTAAACATTTGGTAGAAAAATTTGATCAGATGAAAGCCGAGTTAAAGCGGGACGGTTTCAAAAACACTTATCCCAATCAAATAAATAAAACTGTCGCAAAAGAATTGGGCCTCAGTTTTAAAACAATTTACAATTGGAAACGGAAACTTGGCCAAACCGGTGAGAATTTTGAGTATTTATTTATATTAATTTAAAATTCTTTTACAGCACAACATAAATACTCCCATAACGAACAAAAGGAATTAATGAAAAGTTATTATGAAATTAAAGGCAAAAATTCTAAAATTAGTGACGGGGACATTGCCAAAATGTTGAAAATTAATGTTTGCACTTTGTTTAGATGGAAAAGAGAATTTAAACGAAATCAATTGCATCAAAATTCTGTCGAGGGACAATCTTTGTAGAGAATGCCGGCTAAAATGTTCAGGAAATTGAGAATATTATGACTTTAATCTTGATCTAAAATCGTTTAATAAACAGGATTCGATCATTATTTGCCTTTTGCTGTGATTTGTGCTTTTTGAGCAATTCCTAGTAAAATGTTAGGTTTTGGAAAATTGTACATGGCCAGAATGACCCAAAACCGCTTTTATAGGGTTCATTAGTCGGTAGGGGTCGACTGAGTCTGGCTGGCTGAGTCTGGTCCAACTGAGTCTGGGCCAATGAATCTAGTGGCCATCTGAGTCTGGCCGACTGAGTCTGGTTAGAAGAGAAAAGGTTTTTAATTGAGTGGCATAAAAATTAAAAGTCAAGCAACTTATTCTAAAAATATATAACATTTGTAAACAAAAATTAAAGCAAACTAACAGAAAAATTTTTTGTTGTTGTTTACACATAACCCACAAAACCAAACTTTTTTCCTTCTAACCAGACTCAGTCGGCCAGACTCAGATGGGCTCTGACTCAGTTGGCCAGAATCAAACGGCCGCTCCCTTCCTTAGGTGATAAAAAAATAGAACAATCAAGAATTTTATTGGCAAAAACTAGGGTTGGACAAACCCGGGTTATCCGGGAGCTTTGTACAACCCTAGCAAAAACCTTTAAACGGGTTTTGAACTACTTAAACTTGGCCCTAAACGTAGTCGAGTGTCAAAAGATCATTCATAAAGAAGAAAGCAAATGGGACGCTCCGGTAGCTCAGTTGGATGAGCTGCCCACGGATTGGGTGGAGGACGTGGGTTCCAGTCCCACCCGGTTCTTGTCCCGACGGCGTCGTCGGACTTCCCAAAAACAATATCCAAAGCTAACTTGAATTTTAAAATTTTATTTTGACTAAGACCAAACTCTTTAAGAACATTTGATCCGAATCAATCGATAACTTTAAAAATTTAACAGAAATAATATGTGAAAGAAGAACGTCTGATAAGGTCGCATAAATGCTGATCAAAGTTTGTCACAGATAATGGATAGGTAAAATGCCCGTAACAAAAAATGCCAAAAGTGAAATGTTCAAAGAGAGAACAATGCCAAAAGGTGACAGATTTGGAGGTTCTTTCAAATATTAACCATTCAAATCTTTCCCGAATTCGCCAATTTCCTGAACATTTGCCGCGGCATTCTCTTCCACAGAATGTACAGCGACAGAATTTGGATTGAATTGTGGTCGTTTAAATTGCCTTTTCCAAACATACAAAGTGCGTGTTCCAATATTCAACAATTTAACAATTTCCTTGTCACTAATTTTAGGATATTGGTCTTTAATTTTATAATAACGTTTCATTAATTCCTTTTGTTCGCTGCAGGCGTATTTATGGTTTGGTTCTATAAAAGAATTTTAAATTAATTAAAATAAATTAATAAAATCAAAATACTCACTGGTTTGGCCAAGTTTCCGTTTCCACCGGTTAATTGTTGTAAACCCAAGGCCCAACTCTTTTGCGACAGTTTCACCAATTTCTTGCTTATAAGAGTTTTTGATTCCGGCCCGCGTTAACTCAGCTTTCTTTTGATCAAATTTTTCTACAAAATGTTTACGTTCTTCTTTTTCATATAACACTTTTCTACTTAAGCCAAATTCTTTTTTCCATTTATATATTTTTGTGCGATTTACTTTTAAATGTTTAGCAATTTCATTCTCAATTTGAGTTCTTTCTTTGTAAGAAAATTTTCCTTTTTGCTTAAATTCTTCTTTTATTGCGTGGAATTTGTCGACAATTTTACGTTTTCGCTCATCTTCATCAATAGGTTCTTCCCCATTTTTGGCATTATCAAAGTGATCAGACTCAGTGAGAGGAGGATTCTGATCAGCTGAATTGGGTTCAATTTGTCCATAGTGATCAGACTCAGTGAGCGGAGGATTCTGATCAGTTGAATTGGATTCAATTTGTCCAATTTGGGTGTTCTGTCGGTCGATTTGGTGATGGACATTTTGTCCAAAGTTTGTTGGCGCCGGCGTTTTCAAATCTTCGGCTTCGCCTTTGTCCCACCAGCCTTCTCCGAATATTTCATCAAATGTTTTGAGCTCCAATTTTACTTTTACGGATTCGGCTTTGTCGAGTAAATTTGTTGCAAATAAAACCATCGGAATTAAAATCCAAAATTCTTCCATTTGCGAGATTGCCAATAGTTTTATAATTTAAACGTAAAATTCGATATGGAAATTGTCAATTATTTGGTTTTAAAGAATTTCTGTAAAAATAATAAATATTCACAAATTTTTACAAATATTAATAAAATTGTTTAGCTTTGATAAATAATATTAAAAGTAATAAATGACATCGCCAATTGAAATGGGCCATTAATATATAAATCATATTCTATAGCTTTTGAGCCGGGCCCAAATCAATATTCCCTGACATCTCATAAAAATTTTTCCAACTAATTTAATTATTTTATAAAATGGCAAACGATTTTGATAGCCAAATGAAAAAATTTTAAAATAAATTAATAAAATTTGCTCGAATTTTTTTTTATGGTCATTTCTTGCCTATCAAAAGGGTTTGGGGAGGGTTTCGGTTAGCGGGCCATCCTATCCCATCAAAAATTTCACGTTTTTCGTACTCAGAATTTGATTTTGTTCTCGATTAGACCCAATTTTTTGATGCATTTATACAATTACGACAACACCCAAACCATTTGATATTTTTATCTCAATTTGATTCCATTCTTTGGCTGAATGTGCGCGTTGTTTTTTTCTGATAATTTTCTTTCATTTCACGCAATTTTTGGATAATTTCACGTTTTTGCTGATCAGACTCAATTTTATCACATACGTTTGAGTCATTTTGCTGTTCATCAACACTCTCATCTTGATTAGTCGAGTTATTTTGATCAGATTGTCCTTAGAATTTTCCTGATCAAGATCATCCGCTGAAGGCACTGAATTTGTCGTGTTTGAAGATGGCATTCACAATGCCAAGGATCAGTAGGACAATTCGTCCCTTCCCTTGCCCATATAATGTGTGCCCTTTCCCCCCTCCCCAGTGTTGCTTCGGACACAACAGTTTACTGGCACAGTCAGCAAAGGTGAACAATATTGCAAAAAGTCTGGGTGGCACGCAAATTCCTTAATGTCTGGGTGACAAATTCGTCGAAAACAGTCTAAGAAACTGTAAATTGACACCAGGTCGGTGCAAAATTCCGATTGTTAATCTCGAGTTGAGACAACACTCGTCGACAAGGAGTGATCACCCGGCTGGTAAAGGCCTCGAGCACCATTCTGTTAATCCTAGTTGGATAACATAAAGTCTTCAATCCACACAAAATGCCTGGAGATGAACCGAAGTGTAAGGGTGCAAAAGGGCCGGGACCCTTCACTTCAGAAATGGCTTGGAATATTTGGGAGGAGCGGTTCGACCTCATCATTAAATTGCGCGATATTACCGACGCTGAGACAACGAAGTTGTTGTTCTTCACCGAAATCGGTCGGATTTATGAGGAACTTCGTCAAATGGCACTGCCAGACGATGTGAGAGTAATGCCCATGACCGAAATCAAGGAACTTTGACTTTTTTCTTTGTTTAGACCAAATTCTTTTCTCCATCTATAAATTGTTTGGAACTTGTTCGTCTTGAACTTCTTCTTTAACATGACGATAGTTCAACTCTTTTGAATCATTACTTTCATTATCCCATCCTTTTCCAAATATTTCGTCAAATGATTTGTAAAGTTTTTGGTCCTTCTCCGCTTTGGCCCACAGAATTAGCCTTTTTAATTAAATTTGTTGAAAAGAATGAAATAATAATTAATAACCAAACTTTCATTGTTTGCACCTTAAGGATTTCATATATCGTTTCGTGGAAAGATCAAATCGTTCAAAGCCAAAAATTTTTATCAATTTGTTATTTGTCAATTAATTCTTGGCAAAATTTATGTAAGTGCCCCCCGTGTCACCCTCTCTCCCCCAAAGACGTCCATCCCATTTCGATTCAACATCATTTCCTTATTTTTCTTCATATTGAAAATTTTTTTTAATGTTTATTGAAAATGTTAATAATATAAAAATATTAAATAATTACAGGCAATAATATTATTTTATTTAGAAAAATCGAATAAATAATGTTACAAATATATGAAAAGTAACAAACTTGTTGAACTTGGCTAGTAATGCTCGAGCCTCAGTCTTGACTCGACAAAAGTTTCGTGTTTTTTTGGGTCTTGGTTTCGAGTTCTGGTTCATTTGGATTGTGTTGTGATTTGTAAAGTTTTGATTCTTGTTTGAGTTCGCCCATAGCATTAGCATTTTTAAAAAATATGTTGCAGAAATTAAGGAAATAAATAATCACTAAACTTTCATTGCCTTTTTTTTTTATTGAAAATGTTATAATAAATTAGTTTTTGTAAATCAAAATTTATTAATCCAATGCTTATATTGGTTTCCTGAAAAGATCAAATCGTTCAATGCCAAAATTTTTTAATAAAAAATGCGAACAAAAAAAGCAATATTATTTTGCTTAGAAAAAAAATATTAATGTTTTTTTTTTGATGCCTCGGAATTGCAATTTCCGAATTTTTTTGAGGCCTCGGAAATTGCAATTTCTGAATTTTTTGAGGCCTCGGAAATTGCAATTTCCGAATTTTTTTAAG
>MEIZ01000373.1:12778-26282 GCA_001723225.1 Globodera ellingtonae | reverse complement strand
GTATTTTTTCGGTATTTTACCGAGATACCGATACCGAGCCATCTTGGAATACCGCGGTATTTTTCGGTATTTTGAAAATTGATATCTTTGAACATTTTTTGCCGATCTCGACCAGGGTGGTGTGGTGGTAAGTGGTGGATGCTGTTGAGTAGTCATGTGAGGGTTCGGATCCGCAGCGTGGAAACATTTATTCCTAGCAAATTGGGTGAATTTGTAAAAAATGCAGAACTCCCATGGTCCCTCTCCCGATTTTTGAGGAAAAAAACCATAGGAGGGATCTTTTGGTTTACAAAAATTAATAGCTGAGAAATAGTCGAAAAAGTGCTTTGGGATTTCCAAACCAAAGAGGGGGGGGGGATGAGGGGGGGAGCATTTGGGTTTTCATCAAAAAATTTTCTTATCAAATTTACTTATAGTTAGGTAAATGAACCCAACAACAGCTGAGATGCTTTGAGCTTTTTTATTTTTACTAATATAATTAATCTATAATTATTGGGCATTCAAAAAGTATTTTTATGTTCGCAACTGGTTCACTCATTCGCGCTCTTTTTAGCTTTCTTTATGTAATTATTTTTTCGCAATTTTTCATTTATATTTTGGAGCACATTATTTAACTGAAAATAATTAATGTAAGGTTTTTTGGGGTTTTTGACTTAAAGTCATTCGCTCATACAAATATTTTCACCATAACCATCGTGCCCGAGAGTTCTCCAGCAGAAAGCTTAGAATGCCTCATTTAACGCAAATGCTATTGTGGTTTTGACATGTCAACCATATTTCAACATATACCATAATTTACCATATTTTAGAACTTTGTGAATAATTTCAATTTTTAGGAAAAGGAGGATTTCCCGAAAGTTTTGGTAATAGATGTATTAATAATGTATAAACGGTGCGCGAAGAATCCGAAAATTTCGGTAAAATACCGAAAAAAAAACTCGGTATACCGACCGGTATTCGGTATTTTTTTGAAAATTTTGAATTTCAATTTAAATGAACAAATTTTAACCAATACTTATAATGGATTGTGGGCAATGTTTTGTTAGAAAAATAAGCATCTCAGCTGTTGTTGGGTTCATTTACCTAACTATAAGTAAATTTGATAAGAAAATTTTTTTGATGAAAACCCAAATGCTCCCCCCCTCATTTTTTTGATGAAAGCCCAAATGCTCCCCCCCCCCTCTTTGGTTTGGAAATCCCTAAGCACCGACTATTTCTCAGCTATTAATTTTTGTAAACCAAAAGATCCCTCCTATGGTTTTTTTCCTCAAAAATYGGGAGAGGGACCATGGGAGTTCTGCATTTTTTACAAATTCACCCAATTTGCTAGGAATAAATGTTTCCACGCTGCGGATCCGAACCCTCACATGACTACTCAACAGCATCCACCACTTACCACCACACCACCCTAGTCAAGATCAGCAAAAAACGTTCAAAGATATCAATTTTAAAAATACCGAAAAATACCGCGGTATTCCGAGATGGCTCGGTATCGGTATCTCGGTAAAATACCGAAAAAATACCGATACCGAAAAATACCGAAATGCCAAAAATTTTCTCGGTCCGTATTCGGTATCGGTATTTCGGTAAAATACCGATACCGAAAAATAGCGAAATCTCCTAAATTTTCTCGGTCGGTATACCTCGGTAATACCGAAAAAAATACAGCCGTAACGTGCCGAATACTAGTTAATACTATATCAGGCCCCAAAGTGCCTAGGAAAATTTGTAATAATTTTTTTTCGAGAAAATGAATCAGATACAATGAGAAAATAGTCGATTTGGAGGTGGATTCCGTTTATTTATATTTTTGTTAAAGAATTTTTGATATGTCTATGGAAATCACAAAAAAAACAGATAAATCAAAGAAATGTAAAATTCAGTCCCTAAATAACAAATTTAAATAATCCAATCCAAAAAATAATAACTTCGCGTTGAATCAAGGACCTAAAAGTCCGTATATTTTTAAGGGTTCTTAATTTCATCTTTAAATTGTTTTTTCCCAATTACTTAGGCTGCATATTGAGATTTTTAACAAATCAGCAATGTCACAATCACGCATTTTCGGATTTTTCCCTTTTATTTTGGCATATTCTTTTAAAATTTCAATTTTTGTTGCATCAGAAATTTTGTTGTTGACAGAAAGGCCAAATTCGCGCTTCCATTCATAAATTGTACTTTTAGAAACTCCTAATTTTTTTCTAATTTTATCATCAAGTTCATTTTTTGAACTGTTTTTGAGTTTGGCCTTCAAACATTTGCTTTTTATCTTATCAAATTGTTTCAATATTTCACGCTTTTCTATCTCAGAAAACTTTGATTTAGACTTTGTTTCTCGACTTAGACACAATTCTTTCATCCATTTATAAATTGTTGTTCGACCAACACCCAAACCATTGGATATTTTTATCTCAATTTGAACCCATTCTTTGTTTGAGTGTGCGCGTTTGTTTTTTTCCCGATAATTTTCTTTCATTTTACGGAATTTTTGGATAATTTCACGATTTTTGCTGATCAGACTCAATTTTTTGGTGTTTATGAACACTCTCATTTTGATCAGTTGAGTTATTTTGATCTGACAAATGTTTCTTAGGATAGTCCTGATCATGAGAATCCGCTAATGGCGCTGAATTGTTTTAGTCTTCCGAACAAGTCTTTTGAATCATTACTTTCATCGTAAATCCCAAAATATAAACGCCCGAAAATTGGAGGATGAATATAATATGAATGAACGAACAAACGAATGAATTTGAGAAGGAAAAGGAACACCAATTTAGGATCTTTTGTCCTTTGGCGAAATGTTTACATAAGCAAATATCGAAAGGGCCAGCAGAGTCCTACATCCCCCGCCTCCAGAAAGCCGCTGCCCTCAGCGGCGATTGGTCCGCGCCCTCCCCCTTCGACACCAGAAGTCGCGTCCTCGCCGACTTGTTGGAGTTGGCATGGCGGGCATGTTGGCTGAATATCCTGAAAATTGGAATTGGGGGGTAGAATGCCCTTGACGCGCGCTTCGAATTGCGATTTGGACGCCGAAGGAAGCTGCTGTGTTTTATTCAAACACCAACGATTTTGAGGAGCGATTGGAGCTGAACTCGGTGGATCACTTCGTTTCGATTGCCTTTTATATCGCGAGTTAACGAAGACTCGTACTCCTCGATGTAAATTCACCGGATTCTGAACAAAATTCTCTAGTTTCCGGTTACTTTTGTTTGAAAGCTTCGAATTTTTTTGATTGGGTGCCGAGTGAAATGAATTTTGCGTTGCTCGGGCTCTTTTAAGCGCCGAATTGACGAATACGCGCCCAAAACCCGTGCTTCTACCGGTTTCCAAAGACCGATCAAATTCTTCAGCCGGCTTCTTTTGCTGGGCCTTCTTAGTTGAATCGGAACACGGAATAGGCCCGCGGGTTTGTGGGGTTACCAAAATTTCCGGGCGTTTTTGAACGAATTTCGGCTCCGAAGACTGTGCCGCCTTTTTCGCCAAATCACTTTTTCCTGTCTTGACCGGTTTCTTTTCCGTTTGTTCAACGGGATAAACCTGCCTGAATTTGTGGGCCACCGCTTTCTTTGCCTTTCGGTTAAATCCCTTCCCCTCAATAAGAGACTCCACCAAATTCTTTAACTTGTTCCTTTCTTTGGACACCAATTTGAGTTGGCTTTCCAACGCCTTTATTCTTTCCTCGTTCGCGCAAATCTTCACCTTCTCCAATCCCTTTTTCTCCCGCTTGGGCTGCTAATGACCCAACCCGGCTCCGCTTGAGCTCTCCAAACAGCATGCCGGCTGCAGCATGCGTGTACCGGGTGGAGGGTTTTCAGGAAAGAACGGTTGGATCGGGGCTACCGAGCTTACCTTCAACCTTTTCAACTCCCCAACCTGGGGAATTTCTTCAGAGGTACAGAAAATTTCTAGAGGCAACTTCTTCGGAGCGAAAGCTGCTTGTCCAAACACTCCGTACGAAACGTTGTCCAAAAAATTATTCGGAGAGGGAATTTTTTCCAAAATTTGTTGATTTTGCACTTCAAAATTACCAACACCCCCGTTCTCCTCAAGCGTCGCACTTAATCGATAGCGATTTATCGACTCTACCCCGCTGTCTTGTTGAAGTCCCTTTTCCAGACTTTCATCACCATATAAAGCCTTTATAAACGCCCGAAAATTGGAGGATGAATATAATATGAATGAACGAACAAACGAATGAATTTGAGAAGGAAAAGGAACACCAATTTAGGATCTTTTGTCCTTTGGCGAAATGTTTACATAATCAAATATCGAAAGGGCCAGCAGAGTCCTACAGGGCACTTGTCCGCCTTTGTCCACAGAATTAGCGTTTTTGATAAAATTGGTTGCAAAGAATAAAATAAGGATTAATAACCAAACTTTCATTACCCTGCAATTCCTTAAGAATTTCTTTAAATGTTATTAATTTTAGTAATAAACTAGTTTTTGTCAATAAAATTTAGGTTATTAATCCAATGATTTATTGGTTACCTGAAAAGATCAAATCGTTCAAAGCCAAATTCTTTAATTAAAATAGCTAACAATTGCTGTAATTAAAACAATTTTTGCGCTTGTCTTAAATTAAATCTTTTTTATGAATGGGAAAAATCTGGTGGGGTGCCCATCAAGCGGCGCTGGGAATTTTTAGATATTTAATTTTGAAGTCGAGCGCAAAAATTGTTTAAAATGAATATTGTCTGTAATTGTTCACATTTTTTAATTGAAAGAATTTGGCTTTGAACGATTTGATCTTTTCAGGAAACCAATAAAAGCATAGTTTTTATCAATAAAATGGCAATGTTTATTAATCTTTGCATTGGTTTCAAATCGTTCAAAGCCAAATTCTTTCAATTAAATATTAAATAATATTCGATACCCTCACATTTCAAAATGTTTTGATTACACTAACAAGGGATGTAGCCGGGCCAAATTTTCCGGAAACCTCAATTCCGGCTCCTAAACGTTGCAGGAAACCAAACTTTGCATTAGATTAATAAAAATTGACTTTATTGACAAAAACTAGTTTAGTACTAAAATTATTAACATTTTCAATATAATTTAAAGAATTTTTAAGGAATTGCTGGCAATGATCGAACGGACCAATTTTCATCAAAAATTTCATCAAATTTCTGTTTTAATATGTCATCAATATTTTTCTGATCAGAAGTGCCTGGAGCTTGTAAGTCTTGAACTTCTTCTTTAACTTGACGACAGTTCAAGTTTTTTGAATCATTACTTTCATTGTCCCATCCTTTTCCAAATATTTCATCAAATGTTTTGTAAAGTTTTGATTCTTTTCCGCCATCGCCCACACAATTAGCGTTTTTGATCAAATTCGTTGCAAAGAATAAAATAAGAATTAATAGGCGGAATTTCATTTTTTTATTACTAAAATTTATTTAAATAAAATATTAATAAGAAATATTTTGTGCTAGATTATTTTATGAATTATGTGGCAAATTAAATTAATTGGTCCCCCCACCTCTAAATTTTTTTTTGGCAATTCATGTGAATGTCCACGTCACCCTCTCTTACCTAATACATTTATTCCATTCTTCAACATACAAAAACCATTTTTATGATTTAAAAATTTATAGAATCAATGTACAAATGAGAAATGGCTATGAGCAGGAACAGCAGATCCTAAACGTGGATCTCGCTAAATATTCCGTTGATTTGGGTGGMGGCGTGAGCCATTTGTGTATCTACCTCAATAGCGGGATTATTGAAAGCATGATTTTCGGCAACACTTTTGCCAATCTCCTCCAAGTGATTGCAGTTGAAGGCAAATCAGGRAGCGTGGTTGAGAAAGATTTCCAGGCCCCCTTATTTCATAAAATAATCGCYCGCGAGGTGGATGTTTTGGATGTTGAGATTCGAACCCTGACCGGCCGGTATGTGTACTTTTAAGGCGTTTTTATTTATTTCTTTATTTTAGGGAAGTTCCTTTTGATTTTGGGCAAGTAGTTTTGACGCTTCAGTTTAAAAAGGTCCTGACCTTTTGAAAATGGTTGGTGTAATATTCGACGGCTCCAACTTGCGGTTGGACAAGTTTTATCAGCAAACAGGCAGCGGGCCTATAGCCTACTTTGAGGGATTGCCGACTTTTCAGCAGGGATACGGGTACTTTTTGGGGGTTCCTCGCCAAAAGGGAGCAGGAGTTGGAGCTGTTTTGCTTGTGGCGCTACCTGCGCCCCATGATCTCTGCAGCTACACCTTATGCTGCAAATATTGCTACTGAACTTGGCAAGGAGGGCCTCGAGACTGGTGCTCGAGTCCTCAACCAAGTATCCAAAGGCGGCGACATAAAGGAAGCTCTGTTGGCGGAGGGAAAAGAGGGGGCGAAAAAGCTGCTGGAAAAGGCCTCCTCATCACTACAAAAGGGCAGGGGTAAACGAAAGAGAAGAGGGAAGAAGACAAAAGCGGAGATCATTTTGAAGCCTTTTGACGTTGTTGGACAAACTGTCCCCAAGAGAGCTCTTGTAAAAAAGAAGCGTTTTGATTCCCTCGGTTATTATTAATTGTTCGCCAAATGTTGTATAAAAAAGTGGATGTTGCGAGTGCGGAGGTGGCAAATGCGGGGCTAGGCTTTTTTACGACTCCCCCAACAAACTGCGCAGTTTAACTCAAGCTACAGGGAATATTTGACMTTGAACCCGATAAGCTCTAGGCCTTTCCATTTTAAGGTAATCGATTTGTCTTTGTGTACTCCATCGCCAATCAAATTTAGATTCACACAATAACCAGCTACATTGACCTGAGCAAGTCTTTGTGGCCACCGAGTTTAAGATCAAAAAGATTGCCGAAGATGGGATGCCTATTAATCTTGGGGCGTCTGACTCAGTTGGGCTGATCCAAATGCCCGGGGCAACCTTTATCCAAAATTTGAAAGTGCATATCAACCARCGAGAGGTGTACGACTCCAACCAGTTGTACAGCTACAAGGTGTATCTCAACACGGAACTCAGTTATCCGATTGCTGCAAAGGATGCCTATTTTGGGGTGGCGGGCTATTTTCGCGATACCGACCTTTCTAAGGTCAATGATAAGCGAAGGAAGCCGTTGGCTGAAAGCAAGGCCTATCAAACAATCAGCAAGCTAAGTGCCGACATTTTCAACCAAGACTTGTATATGATTAGCAATGTCGAGATTGACATTGAGCTCGCGCTGCAGTCGGACGATTTTATGCTGCACCAAGAAAAGGAAAAAGATAAATTTATTTTGGAAATTACCGACTGCCGGCTTATTGTGAAAACTGTCGACCTGATGGATGGGCTGAGTTTGGACATTGCAAGGAAGCTGGATGTTGAGCCAGCCAGATATGGCATTCGCAAGTCGTTTATGAAGGCCCTGTTTATTACCGGAGGCCGATACGACTTTTCKGCCAATTTGTTCACGGAGGAAGTGCCAGGAAGGGTCATCATCGGGCTAGTCGCCAACCAGAACTACATTGGCCATAAACAAAAGAACCCCTTCTACTTTAACCACCACAACGTAAGAAAAAAAAAAACTTGCTAAGGCGCTTGCCCTCTTTTTAGGTTAGGGACATTGAGCTGACCGCCTCTGGCAGAACATACCCCCAATATCCCTATAATTTGGACTACAAAAATAACAACTATGCAAGGGCCTATCATGACGCCCAGGAGCACCTCGAAATGGCATGCACGACGGAAAGCAACGGCCTTAGCTACAGCATGTTCAAGACGGCTTTCTGCCTKTATGTCTTCCAAATGACCAACGCGCAAGAAGACTCGCCTGGCTTTGAGCTGATCAAGGAGGGGTGCACTGCGGTGAACATTCGMTTTTCCGAACCTGTTCCCACCGAGGGAGTTACTCTAATAGCCTACGGGGAGGCGGACGGCCTCATTCTAATTGATCGTAATAGATCAATTACAAGTGACCTGTCCTTATGAACAACAACAACAATTATTCCTTGAAAAAATAATTCAAATGGCCTCATCTCCGCGCGAGGGTGTTGTTCTTTGTTTCCCGGAGGTGATCGAGAAGTCGCCTATACACTTTGCGCTGTGCCTTCTCTATTTGTTTGGGACCGCAGGGGCTGCAGCCGTTGGATTTTATTTGTTCTTGCGAGAGAGGAGAATCCGGCGCCAAAATGGACAACCGGTTCATCGACAAGATTCTCTTTGAAAATCCGGCGACAAGGAGATTTTTTATGGGCACATTTCCTTCGGATGGCCTGCCAGVGTGTTCAAGATTCCCCTGCAGCCTGATTGTTTATTTGGTATGTTTTTGCAAAACTATTAATTACGAAATTTTATATTAAGGACCGAACTGGCAGGCCGGGCTCTCACTGGTGCGCGATTTGGGCCAAGTCGCCAACAGAGGCTTATTTTTTTGATTCTTACGGCGATATGCCAAATTCTTTGATTAAAAAATATTTGTCMGAAAAATTTAAGAAAATTTATTTTAACAAAAGAATATTTCAATCAGTTTTTTCTAATGTTTGTGGTCATTATGTTATCACTTTTATTTATTTGATGTCCCTTGGGTTTGATTTTGAAGTTGTAATGCAAATTTTCAATCGCTCAAATAAGCCCGACGAGTTTGTTTATGCCTTTGTAACAAACAGTTTACAATAAATAAATAAAATTTAATCTTCCACTGAGGAATGCAACAAATAAAAAAAGTTAAACAGACACTCTCGAAGAAATCGGTTAAAGCCCTCAAGGCTATCGTATTTTTGGTAGAACTCGTGAAGGACTCGCTTGCTCGATCCATCCTCCATTTCAAGATGACCTTTCAACTAAAGCTTAAATTTAAATTTCGAATAAGTGTTTCTTGGCAGACCTGTATACACTCCTCCCACTCGAGGATATACAACCCGTTTGCAGAGCCCAAAGACCGAATCATCAAACAACCGCTCATGTGATGGTCACGCCTCGTCCTAAAAWTAGAATATAAACGAACCAAAAAATTTGCAGACCCGAGTTTTGGCAGTGGGTATATGCAGTTATAATCTCGCGCAACGCCTTCGAGAATCTTCAAGCAATCGGCAAGGCGAAAAGGTTTGACGCCGTCGCTRTAGTTTGTTTCTGCCGGTATTACATTTCGCGCAGGGGTAAAGGGACCGTCCAAAACTGGCGGCATGTCGTCGTACTCCAAAATTTCCATTATTCAATTCGTAAAGTCAACTTTAGATTAGATTGTGACATCAATGAAGCCATCTTTAACGCAAATAAACAATTACAGAATTTTAAAGGTATTATATTTCAATTGAAAGCTTTTTTTACTTGACGTTTTTTAAACCAAACTGAAGCTTAGTGAGAAAATAAACAAAGTGAATATCATAAGGTATCAAATTACAATCAAAAACAATATTATTATATATTTTCATTTTTTATTTTTTATTTTTACTTTACGATTTTTTGATAAATGACTTATTAAGAAATTTCGAATTTATAATTATTTTATTTTGTAATAATTATGAATTTTATGAATTTATAAAAATTTAAAGATTTAATTTTAAAAAATAATATTTGCTCGCGCAGGGCTTCGAACTTGGCTGTTCCCTGCAGAGCCCCTCATCAGTCTACTGCAATCGCAAATCGTCACGTGGCAATGTAATGGAGAAAGAGAATTCTAAAGCAAAGGCTGATTTCAATCACTGGAAAAGTAATGGCCAATGTTGTAAAGCGCAATTGGTTAACTTAATTTCTTCATCTTTTTTAACGTCGGTTCTTTTGCATTAGCGCTCTCGTCTCTCTCGCAGCGGCAGCGGGGGTTCGGATCCCCGCAGCAGCGGATGAATTTTTCGGATTAAAAATATTTTGGCAAAGTCAAAAAAAAGTCTCGCAGGTGCGCGAGTGCAATTTAAAATTTAAATTTCGAAAAAACTCGCGCAGGTGCGCGAGTAACTCGCGCAGTGAAAAAAAAAATAAAAAATAAGTCGCGCAGGAAAATTTGCATAAAGTCGCGCAAGTGCGCAAGATGTTCAAACATCTTAAGATTTCGAAATTTCAAAAAATTTTAAAAAGTCGCGCAGCAGCCCTGCCAATAGGCTTGGGCGCTCTGTGACTCAGTTGGCCGGCGCTCAAATGGCCTGGCGCTCACCCGACACCCTGGCGCTCACTTGGCCGCCAACCCTCCTGTACCTTTTGGCTCTGATGACGTCATTACCGTAATGGCGGAAAAGTGGGCTGTAACTACTCCTGCCAATCAATTTGATTGGGGCACACATTTTCAATAGAAACTAATTCTTTTGCCAAAAGATTTATTTATTATTGTTTTATTTAAATTCAAGTCAATAAAATTCGGTTTTTTTAGTCGTTTTGAATTTCAATTTAAAATGAACAACACTTTTATTCAATACTTATAATTGATTATTAGCAATGTTTCGTTGAGAAAAATAAGCATTTCAGCGGTTTCCGGGTTNCAATTTAAAATGAACAACACTTTTATTCAATACTTATAATTGATTATTAGCAATGTTTCGTTGAGAAAAATAAGCATTTCAGCGGTTTCCGGGTTCTTTCAACTGAATTTGAAGAGTAAAATTTTCGATAAAAGCCCAAAAGGGTCCCCCCTTTGGAAAAATATAATTTTGACAAAAGATTGAAACAATTTTAAATTTTTTAAATGGAGTCTCAAGAAGTAAAAATGCTAATTTTTCGGCATTTTTAAACTTTATTTCATAAAATCTCAACTTTAAGCTGGGTTCTGCATCTTTTTTAATTCACCTATGCTGAGCAAAATGAAAAGTCCAAAAATTTGTAAATGTTGCCGAAAATATTTTAAAATCTGAAATATTTTTTAAATTTTTAGAAATTGTTTTCTCCACCATATAATAAAAGGTACCCGCGCGGTGCCACTATTTAATAACTAAAAATATTTAAATTTTTTTTTTTACATTTACATTCAATATATAACAAAATTCGATAATATCAAAACTGACTACTCCCCACCCCCCTCAAACAATAACATCGGTGTAGTGGTGCCCAGGCTGGCAAACTTCTATATTTTGTTCACTCAAACATGCTTATTTTATCACTAAATTGAGTTTTCCATCTTTTTAAACTGCTTTTTGAGATTTTCAACAAATCTGCAATGTCACAATCACTCATTTTCGGATTCTTCCCTTTTATTTTGGCATATTTCTTTAAAATTCCAATTTTTGTTGCTTCAGAAATTTTTTTGCTAACAGAAAGACCAAATTTGCGCTTCCATTCAATAATTGTTGTTCTACAAACGCCCAATTTTTTTGCAATTTTCTTATCAAGTTCATTCATTGAAATGTTTTTRAGTTTTGCCTTTTTACATTTGCTTTTTATYTCATCAAATTGTTTYAMAATTTGAMGTTTTTCTAACTCAGAAAACTTTGATTTAGACTTTGTTTCTCGACTTAGTCCCAATTCTTTGCTCCATTTATAAATTGTTGTGCGATTCACACCCAAACAATTTGATATTTTGTTTTCAATTTGAACCCGTTCTTTGGTTGAGTGTGCGCGTTTGTTTTTTTCCCGATAATTATTTTTCATTTCACGAAATTTTTGAATAATTTCACGTTTTTGCTGATCTGACTCAATTTTTTCACTTTTATTGGACTTATTTTGCTGTTCATCAACACTCTCATCTTGATCTGTTGCTGAATTGTTTTCGTCTTCCGCCCAATTTTCATCATAAATTTCATCAAATTTCTGTTTCAATATTTCATCAATATTTTTCTGATCAGAAGTATTTGGAGCTTGTCCGTCTTGAWCTTCTTCTTTAACATGACGACAGTTCAAGTCTTTTGAATCATTACTTTCATCGTCCCATCCTTTTCCAAATATTTCATCAAATGATTTGTAAAGTTTGGGCACTTGTCCGCCTTTGTCCACAGAAATAGCGTTTTTAATTAAATTCGTTGTAACGATAGAAATAATAAATAATAGCCAAAATCTCATTTTTATTACTAAAATTTATTTAAATAAAATATTAATAAGAAATATTTTGTGCGTCGAATTATTGAAAATTTAGCAAATTAAATTGATTGGCATATTATTTTCCACGCATTTATTCTCCCCCCCCCCTCTCAATTTTTTTTTGGCAATTCATGTGAATGCCCACGTCACCCTCTCTCACCTAATACATTTATCCCTTTATTCAACATACAAAAACCATTTTTATGTTATGGAAGGCAGACGGCCAGCAAAAGCTTTTAAAACACAGTCAACCAAAATCTGACAACAAAAAAAGCCGATAAAAACAACAAAAAAGCAACGAACAATTACATCATTTCGTCAAACAATAATTTACGGGAAAATATAAATATCTTTACTAGAAAATGTATTCATATTTAACGGGAATGAGACTAGGAATGCCGTAATGTTCAGTGCCGTATTCTAGTTACGAAACAGCCGTCTGTCGTCTTTCGCCGCAGCAGGGATCTCAACTCATCTTCGAGAAAATATGGCATTTGTATGGCATCAAAGGGTCAAAAATATGGCTTTTGTATGGCACTTTTCTTAAGAATTTTTCAAAAAATCCATGCGCATGCCTGGGTTTTATGTCGAGAATTTTGGGTCTCAAATTTCGGATCATCCGGGCAACCCTGTTGTTGTAAAAAGACTAAAATTCAAAAATAATTGATTATGACGCAATTCATCAAAAGTGCTATTTTGCAATAGGAGCTGTCGGGAATGCTAAAGTGCCAGCAATTTTGAAAGTCTATAAACTTTTTTTAAACTCAACGCAATCAAACGTAAAAAGATTATCTTTGAAAGCTCTAAGCTTTTAAAAGCTATTGTTAAGTCAAAACTAAACAATTAGAAATTTCGGGAAAAAGTTATTTCTATAAGACTATGAAAAACTCCGGGCCGTATGCAAAGAACGGGGTAAGGGTAAGGTTACCCTCAGCTGCGGGTAAGATGGCTACCCTGGGTCGGACTAGGGTAAGCACTCGACCTAGCCTCCTTTAAAATTCATTTAAAAATATTTAAAAGTCATTAAAAATAAATTCAAGAGTGGGACTAATAAAATAAAATCTGCTCTTTCACCTAACATAAATTTTAAATTTTATTTTTAATTTTTTGAATAGATATCTCTGAATTAAAGTCAGTGTAATTTTTTGTGCAGCAATCTGTGAGAAAATTAGCATAAATCGAGAAAACAAATTTGTTTATAAAAGAATGCAGATTTTATCTCTTTTAAACAACCAGACCCCTACGGGGTCTGCGTTAAACGGCAAAGCCGTTTTCAACACCGGGGCCAGCAGTTTCTTCGGGGGTTTTTATGAGGTCAGACTTTAAATCGACTTTTGTTGGAATGTCAGACATTTCTCTGATTAATGAACGATTAAAGACAGACTATACTCCCAAAAAAGTTCAGACTTTTGCATAARRCAGGAACATCTCACCCTTCCTTTCTGTGTACCTGGGCTTTAATWCAGTCTTTSGCTTTAAAATATWATTTGCGTATCAGAGTAATTAATAAAAATTATCTGTAAAAGTATAAATTGATATTGTGCAGTATCAACAATTGGCCATCATGTGCGGTGGTGGCAACAGTA
>MEIZ01000372.1:9314-25791 GCA_001723225.1 Globodera ellingtonae | reverse complement strand
GTTCAATTTGGGTGTTCTGCGGTCGATTTGGTGATGGCATTTTGTCCAAAGTTTGTTGGCGGCGGCGGCATTTTCAAATCTTCGGCTTCACTTGGACAAAGCCGAATCCGTAAAAGTAAAATTGGAGGAAACGCCACTCAAAACATTTGATGAAATATTCGGAGAAGGCTGGTGGGACAAAGGTGAAGCCGAAGATTTGAAAATGCCGCCGCCGCCAACAAACTTTGGACAAAATGCCCATCACCAAATCGACCGACAGAACACCCAAATTGGACAAATTGAACCTAATTCATCAAATGAAAAACGCAAAATTATTGACAAATACCACGCAATGAGAAACGAATTTAAGCAAAAAGGAAAGTATTCAACTAAAGAAAGGAATCAAATTGAGGAGAAAATTGCTAAACATTTAAAAGTGAGTCGCAAAAAAATATATAAATGGAAAAAAGAATTTGGCCTATGTCGAAAAGTGTACACTGAAAAAGAAGAACTTAATCATTTGATAGAGAAATTTGATCAAATGAAAGCCGAGTTAACGCGGGCGGGATTCAAAAACTCTTATCCCAATAAAATAAATGAAACTGTCGCAAAAGAGCTGGGCCTCCATTTTAGAACAATTTACAAATGGAAACGAAAACTTGGCCAAACCGGTGAATATTTTAAGGCCAATTTTATTTTTTATTTTTTATTTATATTAATTAAAATTCTTTTACAGAACCAAAACATAAACATTCCGACAGCGAGCAAAAAGAATTGATGAAACGTTATTATGAAATTAAGGGCAAAACCCCTAAAATTAGTGACGGGAACATTGCCAAAATGTTGAAAATTGGAACAACCAGTTTGGTTAAATGGAAAAAACAATTTAAACAACAGCAATTCCATCCAAATTCTGTCGATGGACATTCTGTGGCACAGAATGCCGCGGCAAATGTTCAGGAAATTGGGCGCTCGAATTCGGAGAGTATGAATTGGAAAAATCGAGGCATCTGATGATTTTAAATATTTTTTGACAAATGAGATTTACTTAAATATTTGTTAAATCTATTATGGAATACTTGTACCTCTCAAACTTTTTTTCTTAGTCTATAAAACACGAAAATGCAATTAAACTAAAAACTGAATTTATTACCAAATGTAAAAATTGGGCAACACATTGATGACTAAACAAACACTTGTTAGATTCTTATTTTTGGATTTTTCATAAGCAATATCACGGAATGGGGGATTCAATTGGGATGGCATCCAAAACATTATCGGAACATTTGAAATCGGCGTCAATTTAATGAATAGTACAATACAAATTAATTTTTTTCAAAATGTAAATACACCTTAATAATGATGAGAGCTGAAATTGGCTAACTCCAACCATCCGTTGTGATAGCAAAATAACCAATCATCAGAAATATTTGTTCGTATTTGCTCTTTGATGGACTGAACATTTTTGGTAGAATAGTTTGACGAAAATAGGTAGATACGGCTCCGAAGCTACAATTATTTTTTAAAAGAAAATTTAAGAAAAAATTTCAAATCTTGGAAATGCTAGCTGAAACAATTTGCCTAGCTCGGGCGATCGACCAATAAAAAGGAGGCATTTGGCACCCCGTCCCCGACCCAGCAAATTTAGGACATTGTTACAGTAAAGCTTAACAATTTCGACTTTGGTTTTATGAATTCAATTTTTGCCACTTTTTAGGTTAAATCCTAAAAACCCCAGCCCTGCTTATAAATACATTGCCCCAAAAAAGTCTTGAAATTGAACTGAATTGAATTGAATTGAATTGAATTAAACTGAATTGAATTGAATTAAATTGAAATAAATTAAACTGAATTGAATTGAATTGAATTGAATTGAACTGAATTGAATTGAAACAGTGAGTGAATTTTTCGGAGTGATCAGACTCTGTGAGGGAGGATTATGATCAGTTGAATTGGGTTCAATTTGTCCAAGCTGATCAGTTGAATTGGGTTCAATTTGTCAAAGTTGATCAGTTGAATTGGTTTCAATTTGTCCAAAGTGATCAGACTCTGTGAGGGAGGATTCTGATCAGTTGAATTGGGTTCAATTTGTCAAAGTTGATCAGTTGAATTGGTTTCAATTTGTCCAAAGTGATCAGATTCTTGGACAAATTGAAGCCAATTCAACTGATCAGCTTGGACAAATTGAACCCAATTCATCTGATCAGCTTGGACAAATTGAACCCAATTCAACTGATCAGAACAAAAATATGATGAAGATGAGCAAAAACGTAAAATTGTTGCTAAATTCTACGAAATGAAGGCTAATTTAAGAAAATAAGAAAATTTTCGGATAAAGAAAGGGTTAAAATAGAGGAAAAAATTGCTAACTTGGCCAAATCGGTGAGTATTTGGGGTGGCACGGCTTTTCGTCAATGGACTTTTCGTCAACGGACTCTTCGTCAATGGACTCTTCGTCAACGACTTTTCGTCATTAGACTATTCGTCAACGACATTTCGTCAATCAGAAAGATTTAAAAAAACAAAAAATTTTAATTAAATTTAAGCCAACACAATTTTTTGGAATAGTTAAGTTTACTTGTTGCACAAAAAAAATTTTAAGAGGGTATTAAACAATTCTGAGAAGTACTCGGAGGGTTATCGAGGTTGCTGATCACAAATATGACAACAGATTTATCACATGACATCATCTGATTATGATTTCAACATTATGATTTTTTGAAAAAATTTTAAACATGCAACAAAGGGTACATGTCAACTCGCCGACGCCGACTCGCCGATGGTCAACTCGCCGACGCCGACTCGCCGACGGTTGACTCGCTGATAATAGTTAATTTTGTTTTATCTATCAACTCAACTTTTTTAAATATAAAAAGTCAGACTTCTAACATTCTCAATTTAGTTCTTGAAAAAAAATATGGCGGATAAAAAATGAGTCAAACCAAAAAAAAAGGTTAATATTTGAAACTTTGAAAAATGTTCGAAAAAATTGGTCCAAAAATTACGAATCTTGAAAACAAAAGGAGGGCCCCTCTATTTCGGCTAAGTGAAGGTCTGAAGCAGGGATGGGCGGAAATTTATTTTTAGAAAACGGAAAATAAAAAAGGGCCAAAAACAACGGAAAAATTTTCAAATAAAATCAAAAAAATTATTTTTTTTAAAAAATAATTTATTTAATAATTATTTTTTTGAATGAAGAATATCAAAAAAATTGATTTTGCATACAAATTATAAACCAATCGACTCAGCTCGTCAAGCTGATTACGAATCCGTAAAAATTTCTTGGCGGAAAGCACTATGAAGTCAAAGTTGGCCAAAAACCATTGGGGTGAGGGACCCTTTTGGTCAGCATTTTTGGAATTTTTTTTTTTCTAAAAATGGTCTGAAAAAATGTTATTTGATGCCCTGATTACGAATTCGTCAATAGAAACTAAAAATTGAGAATTAAAAGCGGTTTTTGAACCGGTTTAAAATTTTAAAAATTAAGGAAAAAACGACTTTTGAGTAACAAAAGCCGGATTATAATGAAAGGCCGTGTAACGGCCCGCCAATAATTTGTATGCAAAATCAATTTTTTTGATATTCTTCATTCAAAAAAATATTTATTAAATAAATTATTTTTTAAAAAAAATAATTTTTTGATTTTATTTGAAAATTTTTCCGTTTTCCGTTGTTTTTGGCCCTTTTTTATTTTCCGTTTTCTAAAAATAAATTTCCGCCCATCCCTGCTTCAGACCTTCACTTAGCCGAAATAGAGGGGCCCTCCTTTTGTTTTCAAGATTCGTAATTTTTGGACCAATTTTCATAACAAATCTCGTTAAAACCCCGGTGGGCTTATCGGCACCACCGGACCCCACCCATTCCTAGTTGAATCTGGCCTTTAGGCTTATACGGGTCTGACCACGTCCGTCGCTTTGTTGAGAATTGCAGCGGGTACTGCTTGGAAACTCGGTGCGGATTGGTGTAGTATAATAAAATCCTGACCATTTCGGTTCTGGTTAACAATTTGCTTGGACCTGTAAAGTTCAATCGAATTTTGGAGTTATTGAATTTATAATTAGATTTTGACATTTTAAATTCAAAAAGCTAATACATACCAATAGTTGTCGAAAAATCCATTTGTTGGATGAGGGGAAAACGAATTTTGAAGAGAGCCGGGCCGAGCATTTCAATTCTATTCTCCGCCGAAGGTTCTTTCCCATTTTGACGGCATTTTTGGTCCGCCCAGCAAAGTGCCTAATTAAAAACAAATTAAATATTTTAATTTGTTTTATTATTTTGTAAACTTACGGCATTCCAAATTGCAATTTCTTCGTTGATCATCAACTCGTCACGGTCCAGAATCTCACACAATGATTTTTGATCAATTTAAAAACTCTTCCGAGAGGCTCAAAGCGCCCGCATTCTGGTCGATGTAATTCAAACAATTGCGAACAAAGTCCATAAATGTTATAAAAAATATCGCTTTATTCCGGGGTTTTTAAAGTAGGGTTCGGACGGGCGGGCGCCCGACCAGGAAATATTCGACTCGGGCTAAATCCCGGTATTCGCCCGGCAAAGCCCGCCCGGCTATTTTTGGGTAGCCCGAAAAAAGCCTGCCCGGCCCCAACCCGAACCCTATTTTAAAGCCAGAATTAGTTTATGGACAATACTAAGATGTGCAAATATTTATAAAAAATGTTGAAATTGCCTCCCACCTCTTCTCCAAGGACACGCGCCTCCTCAATCGAGATGAAAACATTCCCTTGTTTTTTCTATAACAAAATACGCTCGCTTTGACCAGTCCGGGCACGTTATATTTATTGGCTAAAATTTAAAGTATTTATCAAAATTCTCAATTTCCATACTTTTGGGAATATTTATTTTCTATTTTCAAAATGAAAATTCTCTTGGGGACTAATTCAGCCATTTTTATTGAACTGTTTTATTGTAACTGAAATTGTGCCGTATCAATAAAATTTCACCCGCATAAAGCACATTGAACACATTGTCTTCACTGATTCCGCTCGAATCGTCCGCATAAATGAAGCTGAGCATCGCCTTGAACGCCCCCACCTCCACGTCGGGCACCTCCACGCGCTTAATCTCTTCCGAATGAGCTAAAATAGATTTTTTTAAATTTTTAAACAAAATTTTCGCACTCTTTCCGCCGGCGGCGGCCTTTGCATTTTGGGCATCAAACCGGAACATTGTCTCGAAAACATCGGAGGCCGTCCCTAGAATCGCTTTATGTGCCGGCAGAAGCCCAAATCAATATTCCCGACATCTCAAAAATTTCTTAATAATAATTATTTTATAAAAATGGCGATCGATTGTGAATCACCAAATGAAAAAAGTATTTAAAATAATTTATAATTACCTAATTGCCCTGGAGGAAAAACGCATTTCGCCACAGATGAAGAAAATATATTCGTTGCTTTCGAGAGCTCAATGAATTTGATTGAATTTTTCATAATTTGATTTTCGCTCTTCCGCGATGAGGTTTTCAAACCATTTTTCTTATTAATTTCATCAGAAATTAAATTTTTTTTTTCGTATACGCCGACCACCCCCCCTGGCCCAAAAACCGAAACCAAAAACCGGGGATGGCAAAACCGGCCTAACCGAAAACCGGGACCCCCGGCTTAAAACCGACCGTGCACTACTCTCCACTTAATATGTATCTGGTGTCAAAAAAATAATTTAATTTCGGAATGTTAAAAAATACGGAACAAGGAATATCGGAATGCCAACAAAAAAAAAACGGAATAAAGAATTACGGGATGCTTCTCATTCTAAAAATCACTATTCTCAACTCCATAAACATATTGGGGAAGATTTTTTGTCCTTTGTACAAACATTTTTGGTTGCCATCGTTCTTTTTTTTTTAACAAATCGGGCACCATTCTGCCGGATGAATCAAAACGAGTTCAAAAAGCAAGCGAGTTTTTACTCGGGTAGTACGGAACCGTGATTTTTGGGAAAAACCGGGACCGAGAACAAATTTTACCCGCCTGGTCAAAAAAAGCCGGAACAACGGGACAAAAGAAAAAAATTATTGACAAAAACCCGGGACCATTTATAAAAGTATTTTGAAGGAATTTTAAAAACCGGGACTAAAATTTAAGTACCAAATGGAAAAATTGAAACATTTTTTTACTAATGGTCCCGATCCTGCGTACTACCCACGCGCAGAATAGGCGCTAGGACAAAATCACTAACGGACAAAATCACTAATAAGCCAAAAGCGGACAAAATCACTAATAAGCCAAAAGCGGACAAAATCACTAATACCTAATTGATGATTTTGTCCGCTTTTCGCTTATTAGGGATTTTGTTCGTTAGTGATTTGGTCTTGACACGGCACAATGAAGTTTTGGAATTTTTTATATTGTTGAGGGGGATCAAAAAAGTGCCAAAATAGGCACAAAAATGCCAAAATAGGCATTTATAGGCACTAAAAAGTTGCTCCGAATTGAAACATTTTTACGCGAAAAAGCCATTTTTGAGATTCTTTTTACAAAGCATATGCTCAAAAAAATAGGTAAAGCCCTTAAAATCGGATCCATTGTTAGTATAATTTAGAATAAATTTTTTGAACCTAAATTTTTTAAGGAATTGCAGGCAAAGAAATTCGGCAATATTTTTGCAACATTTTCGATCAAAAAGGCTGAATCTGTGAGCAGCTAGATGCGAGAAAAAATAAAGCTTTATAAAAACATTTGATGAAATATATGGAGAAAGAAAGCGTAAACAAACAGATTTAGGGGTTTTCCAAATCCTTGACCATCAAATGGTCCTCTAATTGGAGTTTTCAATTTCCTGAATATTTGCCGCGGCATTCTCTTCCACAAAATGGCCAACATCGACAGAATTTGGATGAAATTGCTGTCGTTTAAATTGCTTTTTCCATTTATACAAAGTGACTTTTCCAATTTTTAATATTTTGACAATGTCTACATCTCTAATTTTAGGGTTTTGGCCCTTAATTTCATAATAACGTTTCATCAATTCCTTTTGTTCGAGGTGAGCGTATTTATGTTTTTGTGCTGTAAATGAATTTTTAATTAATTAATTAAATAAATAAAATTGGACTCAAAATACTCACTGATTTGGCCAAGTTCACTTTTCCATTTATAAATTGTTGTTAAACTAAGGCCCAACTCTTTTGCGACAGTTTCATCAATTTCGTGATTATAAGAGTCTTTGAATCCGTCTCCCTTTAACTCAGCTTTAATCTGATCAAATTTTTCTACCAAAATTTTTCGCTCATTTTTTGGGGTATTTTGATTTAAGCCAAATGCTTTTTTCCATCGGGTTATTGTGCGAACATTTACGCCAAATCTTTTAGAAATTTCTTTGTCTATTTCTTTGCATGATTTTTGGTTCTCTCCGGAACGCTCACTTTTCATTTGCATTAATTTTTTCACAATTTTAAGCTTTTCATCGTCCGAGTAATTTGGCCCTAAAGTTTGAAAAATACAAAAAAAAATTGGGCTTGCAATACTCACTGGCTTGGCCAAGTTCACTTTTCCAATTGTAAATTGTTCTAAAACCGAGGCCCAACTCTTTCGCGACAGTTTTATCTAATTCATTTAGCGAGGTTTTGAATCCGTCCAGCTTTAACTCGGCTTTCTTCTGATCAAATTTCTTTATCAATTCATTTTTTGGCTCATTTTTTTTCTTCTCAAAGTTATGCATTTTTCGACTTAGGCCTAATTCTTTTTTCCATTCATATATTTTTGAGCGATTGACTTTCAAATGTTTAGCAATTTTATCCTCAATTTGATTCCATTCTTTTTTTGAATATTTTCCTTTTCGTTTAAATTCGTCTTTCAGTGCTTGAATGGTTTTCTTCATTTCCAAAAATTTGTGCAGAATTTCGAGCTTTTCTTCTTCAGAGTGACAAATTCCTAAAATTTAATAATTTTAAAATGCTTTGTTTTAATGCTGAACTTTTTCTTGAATTTTGTTGATCATTTGTATAATTGAGTTCGTTAAAATCTTCGCTTTCTGATTTATCCGATTCCCCAAATGTTTCATTGGATGAGTGATTATATGCTTCTTCGGACTCTTCACTGCAATTATCTTCTTCAGATGATTCATTTTGTGGCATTTTGCTTCTAGCCCTAATTTGGCGGGCACTTTTGTTCAATGGCAAAACCAATTTCAGCTGATGTTCATCTCCTACAACAACTTCAACTTGTTCAACTTTTATTAGCTTTGGTTTTTCTTCAACTTTTTGTGACCAATAATTTTGTTCAAATTCATGTTCAATTTTAACTGTTCCTGAATGTCTTATTGTAAATAAAAATTATTAGATTATTGATTTATTCGATCATACAAATAATGGACCAAATTTTGGCCCCAATTCTTTTAATATTATTGTTCAACACTCATTGTGCCAGGATTTGCTCTGTTCTGTTCTGTTCTGATTTATCAGAATTTCTGGTCGTTGTCAACAGAAATTTTGGGATTTTTGTTAAGAAATTTCACACAAATTTTTGCAAAATTAAGCATTTTGCTTTGCAATTTCGGGAAAATTTTGAAAAAAAAATCGCTTTGCGTAAATTCCTGATCGTTTTGTGCACCAGAATTCTGTTTTATGATTTCTGGTTTTTAAAAAGGCGATCAGAGAACATCCCTGATTTGTACCTTGCACATTAACTGCTCCATAATGTGGTTCTCGCTTAATTTTAAGGGTTCCTTTTAGTGCAGATTCGTTCTGACATCTTCCATCAAAATGCTCCTCGTCCGGTTCAACCTTAAATCCCGATGTTAATTTGGGTTTTCGGATGAAAAAAGGTAAAGCCTAAAAATGAAAACAAAATTGTCGGAAATTTTATTTTTGTGTTTCATGACAAACTTTGATTTTTGGCTGAGATTCAATCGGATTGTCGCTTGCTTGAGGCGCTGACACTTGCCAAAGTTCATCAAATAAGTCATTGGGAAATGCAAAAACATAATTTAATAAACCAAAACAAATTAATTGTTGAATGGTATATTTCATCATTAAGTTAGCTTAAAATGATAAAACATTTATTATTGTATTAAATTATTTAAGATTAGAAAAAACTTTAAAATTCGCCATTTTTGTGCTCAATTGACAAATAAAAGTTTAAAAATTTCTATATCCAAAAAAATTAAGCAAAAATGCAATCATATTTTTTTATTATTATTTGAATTGGTGATAACACAATACGTACGTTTTTATAGAAATTGCTTAAATTTAAAAATTGATAAATCTCATTTATTAATCACTTTTATTTGCTATTTCATCGGAAACGGAAGGAAGTATTTTTCACATGAAGGAAATTTGCAACGTTTTGATTTACTTTGTTGAGAAAATTGTTGTTGGTGAGAAATGAGTAATAATTTGTAAATTGAATATTTTTATCAGATTTTAAAAGTTTGTTCTTATTTGGTACCAAAAATATTATTTTTGATCTGTAATGTTCGAGTTCGAAAAATTTTCGAAGAGCAGTGCAGGACTTTTGGGTCACCCTGTATATATAAATGCTATTCTTTAAAAAATAATTTTACTTAATTTACTCATAATAATTAAAGATAACCACAAAATATTAATAAACAATTTTTTCCCGAATCAATTATTCATGACATCTCATATTATTTTGCCTAAAGCTTTTGAACCGGGACCAAATCAATATTCCTGGCATTTTGTAAATTATTCCTACCAACAATAATGGCAATCGATTGTAAATAGCCAAAATGAAGTATTATTTTAAAATGAGATTTATAACTCGGATTCGCCATTAAAAATTAAAGTTTTGGGTAAATTAAAAATATTTATATTAATGGATAAAAGAATTTGAATGTAATGAATTCTCAATGTTTTACCCGAAGCATAGCTCATCCCCGCCGGGGACGGGGATGAAATGCAACCCTAAAGATGGCCATCACATCAGGAGATTTTAATGATTATATTGATTTTCTGTTTGAATTTTGGTTGAGACGTGCTTTTTAACAAAAGATTTCAATCCTTTTAGGTGAATTTCCCAAATGAATTAATGGCCTATTTGTTTAAAAATTCAAGGAGTTTTTGTGAAAATTTCATAAGAAAAATGCTGCAATAAAAACATGTATCCTTAACTCGTTTATTCTGAGACGAAAACCAACCCAGGCTCTGCAAAAGATTAGGCAATCGAAGGGCCCCAGGAGTTGTCTTGCACCGTACGGTATAAAGCGGAGGTGCGCAAAATTACGCTGTGGCCATGAGAACGTCAAAGATCAGCCGAGGTCTGGGGACCATTGACCGTTTTAAAGACTCCTAGCTCGGGACTTTGAGGCTGATCAAATCCAGTTTTATGCTTTTTTGGTGCTTAAACATTGCTTATCATGCCTGCAAAAATTAAAGGATTTTCATTCGACAAAAAATTTTCTACGGCATTTTGATTTGTATTGCCGGAAATTGCCCCTAAATAGGGCTATTTTCCCCCAAAATTTCTGTTGGAGTAAAGTTTGGGTTCCATAAAAAATGAATGGGTAGAGCAATAAACCTCAAATTTTGCCTTCGCCCATTTATGTTCTCGCTGTACAAAACTTCAATTTCCGCTACTGTTAGATTGTCAAAGAAAAATAAAGTCTTAAACAGACTAGCTTCAAAAAAGCACATTTAGTTTTTGGCCCATAACTCAGCTCAATAAAAGACAGTAAATAAAAATATGTCCAAAAAAAGGCAATATTTTATTGATCACAATAGTGGGGGTATTTTAAGTCACGATTATATTTTGTTGAGTTTAAAAAAATAAATCTCATTTTAAAAAAATTTTGCGACAAAACTTATGTTACACCCTAAATATTTTGAGATTTTTTGATCCTAAAAATCCTAGCCCTGGCAATCACACAACAGTATTTATTAAGAATTTTAAACAAAATTTTCAAAAATTGGGCACTTTTTAAAATCGCAAAAATATGGTAGAATATGGCAAAACGCGCGGACCCCCTATGTATGGCAAATGCCATATACTATAAATATAGTATTTGGGACACCCTGCCGCCATTCATCTTTTAATCACTATTTTAGTAACTGGGGCTGGTCGGAGTTTGTCGTGCTTAAAATTAGGGTAGTGCACGGTCGGTTAACCGAACCGAAACCGAAAACCGGCTTTTTTGGCCCAAAAACCGAAACCGAAAACCGGGGGTCGTAAAACCGGCCTAACCGAAAACCGGGGGTACCGGTTTTCCGGTTTCGGTTGTAAAAATGAAAAAAACACACCCCTAATGGTGGCATTTTGTGGGAGTCTGTTGAGGAAAGGTGTGGTGTAGTGGTGAGTGGTGTCATTTTAACTGGTGGTGGGATGGGGTTCAAATCTCGGCTGAGTTGAATTTTTTTTCCAACATTCTTTGAACTATACGGTGTGTGAACAATTCCAAAAGTTTTTCAAATTCCCAATTTTTTTTTAATTAGATAAAATTCACAAATTGATTGGACGAATTCAGTGAAATTTAAAAAAAAAAGAAAAACTTTGTTCAAAGTTGAGTGACCTCGACTGCCGATGGGGATTTTAAAAATTTTGAGATCGGAGCCCTGAATAATTAAAATTAAAAATTTTCTTTGTATGGTTATTATTGGAATAATTTTCTTAACAAATTCGTTAAATCTCAAAAAAAAAGAAAATAGGCCAATTTTGTTAAGAAACTTTCGATTTCCCACTTTTTTGGGGTCGGAATCCTGATTTCCGAAATTTTTTGAGGTCGTCGGCTCCCATCCCTGCTAAGCCCCGCCGGGAAAATGTTAGATTTTAACGATATTTGTTAGGAAAATTGGTCCAAAATTTACGCATTTGGAAATCAAAAGGGTCCCCCCTATGGTTTGACAAAAAACCGGTTTCGGTTTTCGGTTAACCGGGTGTCGGCCAAAAACCGAAACCGAAAACCGGGGGTCGCAAAACCGGCCTAACCGAAAACCGGTACCCCCGGTTTAAAACCGACCGTGCACTACTCTACTTAAAATGACGGGAAATCAAATTTAAAGAAAAGCTTTGAAATTGTTCAAAAGTTTATAAAAAATGAACAAAGCATTCTTTGTGCGGATACAGCCGAAATAATATAATGGAAATAGATTTGGGGGGTTTTTAAACATTGAATATACATTTAAATAGTCAACTAATTGGAATTTTCAATTTCCTGAACATTTGCCGCGGCATTCTCTTCCACAAAATGGCCAACATCGACAGAATTTGGATGCAATTGCTGTCGTTTAAATTGCTTTTTCCATCTGTACAAAGTGGCTCTTGCAATTTTCAAGTTTTTGGCAATGTCCYYGTCACTAATTTTAAGATTTTGTTCCTTAATTTCATAATAACGTTTCATTAATTCCTYTTGTTCGCTGTGGGAGTGTTTATTTGGTTCTGCAAAAGAATTTTTATTAATAAAAATATATAATAAAAWCAAAATACTCACCGGTTTGGCCAAGTTCACGTTTCCAATTGTAAATTGTTTTAAAACAGAGGCCCAAKTCTTTCGCGACAGTTTTATCAATTTGATTGGGATAAGAGTTTTTGAATCCGGCGCGCTTTAACTCGGCTTTCATTTGATCAAATTTCTCTACCAAATGTTTACGTTCTTCTTTTTCATTGAACATTTTTCCATTTATGCATAAATCTTTTTTCCATTCAAATATTTTTTTGCGATAGACTTTTAAATGTTTGGCAATTCTCTGCTCAATTTGATTCCATTCTTTTGTTGAATATTTTCCTTTTTGCTTAAATTCGTTTCTCATTGCGTGGAATTTGGAKATAATTTTATGTTTTCGCTCATCTTCAGCAATATTTTCGTTCTGTTCATTTTTGGCATTATCAGAGTGRTCAGACTCTGTGAGAGGAGGATTCTGATCAGTTGAATTGGGTTTAATTTGTCCAGAGTGATCAGACTCTGTGAGAGGAGGATTCTGATCAGTTGAATTGGGTTCAATTTGTCCAATTTGGGTGTTCTGTCGGTCGATTTGGTGATGGACATTTTGTCCAAAGTTTGTTGGCGCCGGAGTTTTTAAATCTTCGGCTTCATTTTTGTCCCACCAGCCTTCTCCGAATATTTCATCAAATGTTTTGAGTGGCGTTTCCTCCAATTTTACTTTTACGGATTCGGCTTTGTCCAGTAAATTTGTTGCAAAGAATGAGACCAAAATTAAAACCCAAAAATATTCCATTTTTACAATCTAATAAATTGTATTTAGCAACTTTGATAAAATAAATGTTTTGAAAGTAATAAATGCCAGTRGACAATTGAAATTGCCATTCGTATAATCATATTTCTTTAATAATTAGCTCACCCAAATCAATATTCCTGACATGGCACCTTTTGAACCGGGATCAAATCAATGACGTCTCATAGAATATTTTTCTTTCTAATAATATTCACCATTTTATAAAAATTGCGATCGATTGTCAATAGTCAAAATGAAAAAAAAATATTTTTAAATAAATGCCTTAAAATAAGACCAAAATTAAAAACCAAAACTTTTCCATTTTAGACAAATCTAACGGAAAACGAAGAATGTTTTTGTTTTAAATAATTTCAAAATTTAGATTTTTATAATAAATATTTATTTAGCCTCAATAAAAAAATGATTAAGTATAATAAACGACAACCGCAATTGAAATGGCCATTCGTACATAAATATAAATGTCGCAACGCAAATTGCGACGAGCCTTCCCGCGGCAAACATTCCCCCCCCCCTCAATTTGCCCTTCCCATTCAACCTGTTGAAATTCATCTTTAGAAAGTTTGCCCGTTTTTTCATTGTTCAGGCAAATCTGCCCGTCTCATCACCGAATTGCCTATTCACATTTTGCCCCATCAACATTTTTCTTTTGTCCCCGCGGGCGAGCCCGTCAGTTTGGTCCTTTCTGCATTTTTGTGCCGCCATTCCCTTTCCCCTTTTTGCCCCAGGGGATTACTGTATTACTCTGACCATCCAAATTTTTGTTATCGCTGCTGAAAGTGCCGCGGGTCAGTTTCCCGGCACGGAATAAACAATCGAAAGAAAGAGGAATTTGCCACGGGCAACAATTCCCTTCCCCGCCGCGGGGAGCGATCCACGCCGTCGATCAACACCGGGGAATCCCCACAGCCGTCTCTCCAGCCCCCCCCCCACGTCGGGCCCAATATCGCCGGCCGATGTGTTATCAAATTTTGTTCATATTTTATTATATCGTTACTTTAGCAAAATTGGCAAAATTGTGTGGGAACAATTCACAAAATAAACAAATCAAATGTGTGAACATTAGGAAATAATATGTGAGTTCGCGAGTGTTCGGTCGAGGCTAATTTTTGATCAAAATTTGTTTTCAAAATTTGACTAATTTTAAAAACACGCTCTAGCACAAATTTTGGTAGGCGATCAACGCCCCAAAAATGTGAGAGAAAATTTTTGTGTGACCGTAGGTATTTTTTTTGTTTTGACATTGTGTTATCAAATCAACACGCGTGATCAAAATACATTAATCAGAAAGCTGTTCGTCCGTCCGCCCGTTTGATCACTCTGATCAATCAATCAGCGCAAAATTCGTTGGTGGGAAACAGCAGCACGGAGTCCACAACGCCGGAACCTTCGCAGACACCGCCCTGGTTCATGCTGACGGGCTGAATTTTTTTTGTTTTTTTTACAAATTAGTCTGTCTGATTGACAGTATTTGATTCCCAAAAGTGCCCGTAATCGCGCTCTMAAAACAATCCAAAATCTCCCCTCACCTTGCTTCGACTCAAATAGCCTTCGGCGGAGTTCCACAACACTTTGCCGTTTGAGCTGTCCGCAATGACGGGAGCCGTAGATGCCCAGCTCGCTGACCACATTCTCCAGATAGGGCGCTTGGAAAGGGCGCAACATATAATTCTAAAAATTTACAAATTTTTAAATGTAAACAAATGATACAATTATACCCAATTTCTATGTGGGGTTTGGGCAAGCCCACGCTCAGGGTGGAAAAAGTCGAGGATTGGGGTTTGTCGGGGTTAAATGTCGGGGATCGAGTTCGGCGAATTACAAATTGTCGGGGATTCGGGTTTGTCGGGGAAGGCATTGTCGGGGATTGATCCAAAATTGTCGGGGTTTTCGGGGTCGGGGGTGCCACAAAGAAATTGGCTTTGCCGGCACCCATTTGTGCCTTTAGCACATAATTGCGAGGCCTCTGGATGGCATTCTGTAGTGGGCAAAAATTTTTATGGATTTTTTTTTGTTTGAAAAAAACAAAAAAAAACTCTTACACGGATCACTTCGTTGGTGACGTCATCGTCGTTCTCCAGGCCCCAAAGGTCGGTGAACACGTCGAGCAGTGCAACAACACGTTCGGGCTCCTTGGAAAAGAAGTGCTCCAGCACGCCGGGTTTGCTTAGCACCTAAAAAATGCCAAAAAAAATTTGGAAAAAATCAAATTTTTTGAAATTTTAATACCCGGCAACGGAGTAAATAAAATCTGGCCATTTGCGTCAAAAGCAAAAACAATCAACAAAAAAAAATTCGGATTAAAAGGCCTAAGGGCAATCAACATTTTTTAATTTTAAAACTGATAAAAAATCTGCGAGTAGTCGGGGAGTAGGGCTAGGCTAGGCTAGTCTTGGATTGAGATTCATTTTAAAATCCATTTTTTAAAGTACCAAAGTTAAGAGGGCGGTTTGTTCCTAAAAATTGATTGAATTGTGTCAAGAAATCGTCGTTTATCAAAAAACCTGCTGTCGGCCTAAAGCCTCCGGACTCTTTTGGCTGTGATGGGATGGCTTGAATGTGTTCACATTTAAAAGTAAATCGCGCAAAAACATATAAATGGAAAAAAGAATTTAGCTTAACCCGAAGAATTCCAAAAAATGAGCGAAAAAATTTGATAGAGAAATTTGATCAGATGAAAGCCGAGTTAAACCGGGCCATATTCAAAGGTTCATATAATCACGAAATTGATGAATCTGTCGCGAAAGAATTGGGCGTCAGTTTTAGAACAATTTCTACAAATTTTGAAAGTTTATAACACTTTTTTAACCAATCAAAAAAAAAGAGTTTCATCAGAATGCACTCAAAATTGGAGAGATTTTCTTTCACATAATTTTATGGCAATAGCAATAATTTTTGTTGGCACTGAAAAGTGATTTAATATAATTTTGAAAACAAAAAAAATAGTTTGAATATACAAAAAGGTTAAAAATTTATAACACTTTTTTGACCAATCAAAAAAAAAGAGTTTCATCAGAAAGCACTCAAAATTGGAGAGGTTTTCTTTCACATAATTTTATGGCAATAGCAATAATTTTAAAATTTGTTGGCACTGGAAAGTGATTTATTATAATTTTGATCAAAAAAAAAATAGTTTAAATATACAAAATGGTTAAAAAGTTATTTGATGTGCACCTAAAATTAAATTGGCGACAAATAGTCTTGACGATGTGAACCAAACATGTCGTCTCTCTTATCCGATAACAAATGGTCAAAAAATGGGGGACATTTTGGGTACGATTTGGGCTCCAAAATTGGGCCCAATTTCCTTGAAAAAACGGCGGTTTTTATTAAGAA
>MEIZ01000371.1:23095-34911 GCA_001723225.1 Globodera ellingtonae | reverse complement strand
GCAAATAAGCTCTAGATATATATATGAAATTTCAATTTATTTTCTATTTTTTTGTGTTAAGGAGATTTCTTTAAATTTTTTTACTTTTAGGGAATATAAATATTATTTAGCTTTGATAAAAAATTATTGAAAGTAATAAATGACAGCCCACAACTGAAATGGGGCATTCATATTCTTTATCATCTCACCTAAATCAATATTGATTCCTGACAACTCACTAAATATTTTTTTTCTAATAATATTCGCATTTTCATATGGAAGCGAGCACCAGTAAGTTCGTCACGTGTAGAATTACGACGGCACAATTCAACGACCATTTGTGCGCATATTTGGAATCTGGCACACGGAATTTTATTCCTCATACAAATGTCGAGTTGAAAGAAAAATTGGGGGCGCTATTCAGATTGAGCTGGACATATGTCAAACGGAAAAGTCGGAGCCACATGTCGAAGAAGAAAGTGTGGATTTTATTTTCACATGAATAAAAAAGAGGCTTATGTAACTGTAATCGTTTTGACTGTTCCGGTAAAGGAACTTTTGAGGGACCGACCACACTCTGAGCCTGTAGAAAAAGACCGAGGGAACTTTCCCCCGAAAATTCCCCGGGAACGTTCCCAGGGAATTTTCCCCCATCCCCCAATTCCAAGGGAATTCCTGTAGAAAAAGAAAACCGGGGGATTTTGGCGAATTTCCCCCGAAATCGAGAAATTGAGGGAAATTTGCCTTCCACTGAAAAATGAGGGAAATTTCGTGTGTTTTTTGATCATTGAAGGTCAGTTATTTTGCCTCTTTGTTTATGCAAAAAACTGCATATGCTGATGCTGTTGATTGGTCATTTTGGTGTTTTTCTCGGCTAATCGATCGTCAAAATGGTATTTAAGCGCATCAGCAAATGCCAAATCCATCAACCAAATAAATACATTCATTTTAATTACCCAACCAACCAAATGGCTTCTTCTTCATCTTCTGCACTGCTCGCAATCGTCGCAATTGTCTGTTTGCTGTGCAAATGTTGCACTTCGGCCCCGCGTAAATAATCAGACAATATAAAAAGTGCCAAAAATCGCTAATGCACTCGACAAAACTCAAAAAGCCGGCAATTTATGCAACAATAAAAATTAACCGATTTTTTTCGGTTACAGTATTTTTCCTATTAGTAACCTCGGGGTTACTGTTGTTCAAACCCCTTTGAGATTGGGGGTTACAATTAGAAAGGGTGGTTTCAAATGGGGAGGGAGTTGCTAATAGAAAAATACGGTAATCGTCCTGAGAAGCCAAATTTTGGAAACTTGCGCAATTTTACGAATTGAAAAATTCTTTTTAAATTTATGGCAATCCAGTCGGCTCCTTTTATTTGGTGCAGAATTCCCGTGCTGTGCCGGCAGTCAGCAGGTGGTTGCTCTAATGGCCGGCCAAGTTCACGCCTTCCTCCGAAATGTCCAAGTCGGGGGCTTGCACAAATGCCAAAAATGTCGCAAATGCCGTAATGAGCTCATTGAACGAAATGACCAATTGCCCCGGCGCCGATGGCGGTGGTGAAACAATTGTGGCTAAGATTAATGAGCAACTTTCATCAACTGGTAATAGCTCAATGAACAAATGGCAGAATTGGAAATGCTTAGGCAATTACCCCCCAGGGTCTGTTATTTCAGTTGAGTATTCAGTTACTAGGGATTGGATTTATAATGGAAAAGCACCCATCAGAAAATGCACAAAAAGCCGACGACGGATGACTCATTTCCATTGGCATTTTAAGCGATCGCACATTCCTTTCAATCAAATTCGTCCATTTTCATTCAATTTGTTTAAATTTTAGTCCCAAAACTCCAAAAGTATCGTATGATTTTGCTTATATTTTTGCTTCTTCTTACTGCCCTGAACGCTTGCGGCGTCCATGGAGGGTAATTTATGTTATTTAAATATATTTTTTATTAAAATTCTCAATGTTCCAGCGAACCTCCTGACAAAATATGGAACGTGTGCGAAAACGATTTGGTCACACTGGACAAAAAATGCCATGCGTATTTATACTCTTGACTAATTAAATTCAATTTAAATATCCATTTTAATCTGTCAATTTTGCCTTATCTTCTGCTATAAGAGCAAATTGGCCAAGGATTCTGGAAGTTGGAAGGCCGGAGGTCGGTTCAAAGTGAAGAGTCCGAATGGGAGATTCGCCTATGAATGTGCCGGGAATGACGGAACAAATGGATGGCATGCCGTACGGATCAGCAACGGCAGCACCGGCATGGTGACTTTGGACACATCTTTCAGCAGGTAAATGCCATTGTTTAAATTTAATGATTCATATGATCAAATTTAAAGCAAACATTTGAGTAATAGTCTCAATGAACAAATGACAGAATTGGAAATGCTTAGGCAATTACCCCCCAGGGTCTAGGCTATTTCAGTTGTACTGGGGATGGGATTTATAATAGAATTGCTAAATTTAGTTGAACAATATGAATTCCTTTTAAATCCCTGCTCAGTAATTCTGCTATGAGTTTTTGTGGCGGTTGTCTGCAGTATTACAGTTACAGTGATGGGATTTAAAATGACAATTTAGTTGAACAATATGAATTTCCTTTTAAATCTCTGCTTAGTAATTTTTCTATGGGGTTTTGTGGTGGTTGTCTGCAGATCAGATTGCCTAATTAGAGACTAGATTATACATTAATTTGTAAGGCATTTTCCTGGGTCCTAGAATGTGATCTGATTCCTCAAAACTGAGTGTTGGGTTCACTGATCATATAATCCAATCTCCTCCAACATTTTCTGACATTCAGACGGATGCGCGTACAGTCTCAGCTTCGTCAAGGCCGTGTTTGAGTTGGCCGCTTCAGCTGCTCGCCATGCTGGCGGCGATTTATTAGCTTGGGACAGTCTGATCGGAAATTTTGACAAACAAATTGACGTCATTGACAACATTGGCAATACGTACAACATCGGCATTGTGAACGCGGGATTCGAATACCCAATCAAAGGTTGTCGTTTAAATAAATCAGATAAAATTATTAAATAAATGAATTTTAAGGAAGCGATGCGCATCAAATGTGTCACACCCAAACCGTGTGATTGCCCGTCCAGGCCAATCCGGCTCACACAAACTCTGAAAAAACGGATTTTGAATTTGGGTGACGTCCAAATTTTCTGGGAATTTGTATGAAAACAAATCATTTTGCTAACATTTTCTGATAAGACTTGTGAAGTTTTTTTTGTTAACATTAAATAATAAGCAAAAAAAAAAATACTGCCCATTCCTATGTCCGGCCAAATTTTTCTACGTTTACACTTTTAATAATTTCTAAAACAATTTGGTTTCGGAAGGTGTTTCCGTTCGTTTCAAAATCAGAAAAAGTATTTTTTTCTTTTGTCAGCAATAAATATGGATGGAGTTTCGCCAAGCTCTAATTAGTACATTTGATTCGGATTATATATTTTCACTAATCATTAGGGCCCAGATTTATATGGACTAAAAAAACGTTAAATATGGACCAAAAACCCCAAAAAGGTTTTTAAATTTCCAAAAACGTGTAAATTTTATTCCAGCGAGATGCATTCAAAATTTGAACTGAAAAATCATGGAAAAAATCCATTCGCACGGTAAATGCAAGCCATTCAACAAGAAGTAGGAGGCCCTGAATTAGACAGTTTGTACTTTGAGGAGAATTGTGAGAAACGAGCGTATGCCAAAATAGTTCAAATAACATAGGTAGTCGAGCCCCGCGGGGATTACTCGCACTCTTTGCATTTCATCGGAAACAAATTGCAGCATTTTGCTTCATTATATAAGGAAGCGGCGTATGGGGCTAAGGGCGTGCGATTCGCTCGCCGGCGCCGCCGCGGCTCAGACGGCGTGCGCACGCTGTCGCCGCCTTTGCTTCGCCTGCCGCGCGCTTTGTGCAGTAGGCGGGCGCTACATTCCATCCGAGGGCAAAATCGTCTGCAAGCCTGAAAATGGCATACAAATGGGCGGTTGCATTCGGTTGGAGTCGGCTTGAGCGATCGTTGTTTTTTTGGGACGCCAGGGTAGTGGAGTTGGCACAAACATAAGGTGGGGGAAATGTCAATGATTTAACAAAATGCCAAAAGAGCTTAATGATCAGAAAGCCGGAGGGCGATTCGCCATTTGTGCCACATGCGATGGACGACCTCGCGTTCACTTTTTTTTTTGATTTTTAAAAGGCTTTGTCGGCTTCAAACATTCATACGGCAAAAAATGAAGCCAACAATTATTGTGGCATTTAATCGATCTTCTGTTTAAATTTCTTCCATCTTTCACTCCGTTCATTCACTCGTTGGGCTCACTCGGACCTGCTTTTGCCCTGAAAATAACCAAAATTAACGCGACAGCAGAAGCTTCATTCTCATTGCTTGGCTGGCCTATATTGCCTCCTCAACAAATTTCATTTTGCTTTTTATATTTTTATGTGCCCTTTAAAACAAAGCATTTTTAAACACTTTTCGCCTCATTCGCAGACCCCCCCCCTAAAAGTAAAGGAGCATTCGCAAAAAAATATTTGAATTTTTGTAAATTCCTCAAAAATGCAGTAAAAATAAATAATGCACCCCAAAACTTAAGCATTTATGAATAAAACGGATGCCATTACACGCCATTCATTAGCAGCCCTTTCCCAGTTTCTGTCCCAAATCATTTGAGATTCCTGGCCGCCGATGTCGCTGGCGTTGAAGCGAATGGAGATGCGATTCCATTGACGTCTCCATTCCCATTCAATTGCCTCCTCCTCCCAATTAGTCCATTTGTCCTCTTCTCGCCCAATTGGACAACGCACCAAAAGCCAATAGTCTTTAAAGGCTTCTTTAAAACGTCGTCGCAAAGACAATCGCTCCCGCGTCAAATTATTTGTCAGCTCAAATGGCACAGAGTGATCGTCATATCGAAAAGCAATGATGAAATTGACTGGCTGAGAAGCGTGGCGAAATGACTAAAACAAAAAGAACAATTAAATTAATTTCAAATTGATTAAAAGAAAAAGAAATTACCCATTTGAGTCCTTCCATTTTTGCCGATAAAGAACCACAACGAAGCACCTTCGGAAGACCATCCCCGCGGGGAGTGATCAACCATTTGGCCACTGCTTTTGAAGAAGAAGCGCCGACGTTGTCCTCAGCCGGAAATTCAGGGGAAAATCCCAAGTAAACGATCGTTCGGAGATTTGCGCAATTACGAAGAATTGCCGGAGAGGATTGTCGCAAACGGACGAGATCGGAGGAGTCCAAAGAAAGTCCGCAAATGTTGTCACTGACCAAAGGCCAAATATTTTGTCGAATAATTTCCCAGCTGCGGCTTTGAGTGGTATCGTTATAAAAGTCGACATATGTCCCGGACGAATCGAGACGGCAAAGGCGTTGGAGGAATTCGAGGACGGTTTGGTCGAAATAACTGAAAATTTAAATTTAGTAATTTTTTAGAAAGAAAATGACCTTATCGAAATCAATTCGAAGCCAATCACTTTCTTTAGAATCGCTTCATGAGGAATTGGTAGCCGTTCACTAAACCGACCACCAGAGCGTTTACTGACAATTTGTGCACCATTCCCTCCGATTGCGCGATAAATGTGCAGCCGACCCAACGACAACCATTTCCTCGACTTGAAATGGACGTCCACCAAAGCGTCCAATCGATCACTGATCAGAGCCATTTTCAGTCCGACGTCAAAAAAACAAAGAAAAGGAAAAACTCCATACCAAACGTCGGCACAAATAAAACTAAAAATTTGGGATTAACGACTAGGCGGTCGGGGTCAGTTCGGCGCGACCGGTTCGGTGCCGCCCCGTTTTGGCTCCGGCGAGTTCGGCCCCGCTGGTAATTTGGACATTTTGGCGCCGTTATGCACTTTTTAATTGCAAAAGCCTAAATGAGCTTAGGCTTACAAAGGGAAGGTCCCCAGGTGTCCACGGAGTTTCGGGATGAAACTTGGCACACTGATAGATCACCCACACATTTCTACCACAAAGTGATATTCATTTTTGCTATAAAGGCCTGGGGAACGAGTTATAAGCCCTCAAAGTTTTTGGGTTTTCACATAACGACAAAAGATAACAGTGATTGCAAGTGATTCTTCGGCCTAGTGGTGAGTGCCCTCTGATTACTTTTTCTTCAAGGTTCAAATCCCATTGGCTTCAAATATTTTTTTAATTATTTTTTTATTTTTAACGTTTCATTCAGCAAAAAAAAGCATCGAATTTTCCAATTTTTTACACCCCGTTAAATATTGTTTTCCCCGGACTGGTCCAAACTTCTGCACTTTTCTGCTTTGCAAAAATTCTTTCTTCATTAGGTGTGCTCATTGTCATATGCACCTTTGTTTTGAACACTTTTTTCAGAATTACCACATTTGTGAAAGTTGATTAGAATAAAAGTTTAAGTTTTTCTAAAATAATTTTGCGGGTTAATAGACATTTTTTTTGCTGAATGAAACGTTAAAAATAAAAAAATAATTAAAAAAATATTTGAAGCCAATGGGATTTGAACCTTGAAGAAAAAAGTAATCAGAGGGCACTCACCACTAGGCCGAAGAATCACTTGCAATCACTGTTATCTTTTGTCGTTATGTGAAAACCCAAAAACTTTGAGGGCTTATAACTCGTTCCCCAGGCCTTTATAGCAAAAATGAATATCACTTTGTGGTAGAAATGTGTGGGTGATCTATCAGTGTGCCAAGTTTCATCCCGAAACTCCGTGGACACCTGGGGACCTTTCCTTTGTTAGGCCTAATCCTAAGCTAGCTTAGGCCTAGGCTTAAAAGCTGTTATATTAACGGATAATCGACAATCATTAAAAATTGCGGCCCCAACGGGAAATTAAAAAAAAAATTTAAGTGGATGTTTTCTTGGTAAAAGTATGCGTAGAATACGAATCGCAGCTTTGATTTAGCTAATATCGAACCCCGACCCAAATTCAAACATTTGGTAGAACAAATCCCCCCACATCTAATTTTTTTTGAAAAATAGTTTAAAAGATATTTCAAAAGTTTTCGGCGTCGTATATCCGAATCGAACTCCACCCCGACCCAATTTCAAACATCGGACCCAAATTCGAATAATTTAGAAATTAATTTTTTTTTAAATCAACCGAAATTTTTATGAGGAGAAGCATTTGGTCAGACGCAGTTAGCAAAAATGGATCAAAAATTAACTTTAATTTACGTCCTGGATGCACGCAAAAACTTTAGGAACTAGAATTGAAATGCTTTTTTGAATAAAACAATTTTATTATTAAAATTTGTCGGCGCCAACATGTCCAAATTACCAGCGGCGCCGAACTGGCCGGCGCCAAAACGGGACGGCGACAAAAAAACCGCGTCGAACCGGCCGCGCCGAACTGACCGGACCCGTGACTAGGGATAGGATTTCTATGATCTAAAAAACTCAGAAAGCAGACAATATGACCTTAAAATAAGTCCAAAATTAGGGGTGTAAGTGACCAAAAAATTTTTTTTCGATATTTATTAATAAAAATTCATTTTTGTGATAACTATTTCAATTCAAACGCAATTAAATCAAAAAATTTTTATGACCTAAAAAATAAAATCATAAAAATGACTTAATAACGCGCTGAAAAACGACATTGTGAGCTAAAAATTTCTTTTCGGAGCAAGGCGCGTTTAGGTTAGCTTCGATGCTGGACCGGGTGAACCGTCAATCCTATTTCCAGCAGCCTAATCCCTACAGAAAACAAAAAAAAATTCACATTTTCTCCATTTGCTGTTGCTGCTCCGATTCACTTTCGTTGTCCGACATTTTTAGAAATATTTTTCCGATAGCAATTCTAAAAATCATTAAAATGGCAATTTATGCTCGAAAAAATGGATTCCAAATGCAGCCCGGCAAAATGTCCGTAACAAATGTTTGTGATGTGTCGGGGAAGAATGATCATTTGGAATTGGAATGAAATGAAATATGCTTTCCATTGGGAGGGGGGCAAATGGAAAGAAATCGATTGGGGTGGGGGCGCCAGGGTTGGGCGGTAATTTATTTTGTTAAAACGGAAAAAAATAAATTTTTTTTTTATCCAGAAATACGATGCTTTTAAAAATTTTGGGCTCATAAGCCTGCGGCTTTCCACTCGCAAAATGCATTTATTTATGTTAGAAAAATCAAAAAATGTATTCCAAAGGACCGGCAAAATTATCCGTAGTGTTGTTTCGGGGAAGAACGATAGGGAATGGGGGTGGGGGGTGGATGGACAGCAACGCAAATGCCAAATGGAAAGTAATCGATTGGGGGGTGGGGCATTAATCTATTTTTTAAAACGAAAAAAATAAAAATTTTCAAAGTGAGTTTAAATAAATTAATTTATTAAATTATATAATATCATTTAATAAATATTTGTCATAATTAGGGATGGGATTAATGTGCTAAAAAACCAAAATATGTATGTTTTTATGTGCTAAAAAGTGCGTGCTAAAATGCCAAAAAATTGAAACATATGTGCATAAATATGTGCCAAAAATGGCAAATCTAGTCAGTTTATGAATAAAATTTTCAAATTTAATCAACATTATCTTTTTGCTTGTCATAGTTGCAAACCAAATACATTTCCAAATTCTCTGGAGTAAATTAAAGGCATTTCAGAAAATTTTTTGAAAATAAAATGAATTTTAAAAATTTTCATTTTGTGGTGGCAGAATTTTAGTTTCGAAAAAATCAAGTTAAAGGGTACATTTTTGAAAATTTTTAAAAAGTCGATCCTTAGGTGTATTTTCGTTTTGCATTTTTGTTAAGGAAATTTCGGAAATGGCGAAATATGTGCTAAAACTCTGAAAAAGCTAAATCCGTCTTCTTCAAGAGTAAAATGTTTTGTTTTTGCTTTTAAAGTGTGGCCCAAGGTTTGTTACAATTTTGGTTATTTACTACAAATCTGATAAAATTGTTTAAACAAATGGAAAATAAATCCAATACAAAACGAAAAAATTTTAGATTTAAAAATTCGCGAGACTTTTCTTTAAATTTTAGTCTACAAACAAAGAGTCTTAAATGAATATTTAACCGTTATGAATGAATGAACTTAAATTTATTTAAAGACTAAAAGTTGGGATTATCTTTTAAATTGAATGGGCGTTTCTTTGTGACCTAAAAACGGGGGGGGGGGATGGGCATATACTTTTGGGAATTAATCTCTCTTTTTATCATAAATTTGAATGTTTTATTTGCTCCCAGCAAAATGATGACCCAGAGAATTGTGAGAAAGGAATTCAAAAGTTACGGTTAATAATAAACGAATTGATAAATAATTATTTTTGAGTGAATTTAATCCATTTTTATGAAAATATGTCCTTAATTCTATATTTATTCATAATCAGATGCCACCCACGATCAGGGTGGCGATAGTACCATATTTATATGGCATTTGCCATATTTTGGGGGTCCGCGTCATATGTTTTTTCGACTGAATGTTGGGATTTCCTTATAAATTTGCTATTCTTTGTGGCAAATGTTGACCCAAAAACGGGTGATGGGGGACATTCATTCACTGTAATAAAACCATCCCACCCCCCTAAACTGTTGTTTTACGCTTAGAATATGGGCTGTACGACATGTCGCCGAATAGGCCTAGGACCTAAAAATGTTAAATAGGGGCATTAATTCAGGGACTAACCCCCCACCCCCCAAAATAGGGACTAAAAACGCAAAATAGGGCTTTATTCTCAAAAACCCCAAAATAGGGTAAAAAGTCGTTCTGATTCAAAAAATTTTCGAAATGAATGCTTTTTCTGAGCTTCTCTCGTCAATCGCAAAAAAAGGGTTAAACCTGAAAATTCCAAGCCTGATCCGGATGCAGGTGGCCATCCCTGGGAATCAAGTTATGAATTTTCATGGACCTTGTTAGCCCTGAAAAAGTAATTGCAATTACTATCCGGTTTTTTGTGTTTATTAAATCGAAATATAATATTTATCATAATGAAAATTTTAGATACATTTTTAAATCTTTTGAGACGACATTTTGCTCAAAGCAAATAAACATTCAATTATGAGATGATAAGAGAAATTCCCAACAGTAAATCTCCTTCCCCCATTTTTGGGCCCAAAGACCAAATTTATAAGATAATCTCAACTTTCAGTCTATACATAAATATGTAAACGTATCAACTTTGGGCTAAATTTTAAATACGATTCTGGTCCTACATATTTCAATTCCCAAAAAGTTAAAGGTTAAAGTAAAATCTTCAGAGTAAAGGCTGATTACGTTTCAATTGCTACCTTTAATTCATTTTACTTTTACCATTGAATTTTAATAAATTTCTTCAAAGTAATAAAAATAGCCATCTTTAGGGGTGCATTTTCATCGCCGTCCCCGGCGAGGATAAGACCGGGGATCCCCGTTTTTGGGGACCGGCAAACCGGGGAATGGGGATGAGAATGGGCGAGGATCCACGCCCCCCACCCCGGGCTACCCTAATTTAAACCCAAACTTTCTCTTTTTCTTTATCGACAAAAAGCACTCTTTATAAAAACATCTTTTTTGACATGGGACTGGAATTAAAGGATGTCAAGGAAGAAATGAAGAATGCGAAACACGAGCTTGAAAATGTGAATATAATTCTAACAAAAAGTGTCTTTTTCTTCTCATAAAACCGGTGTCACAAAAGGAGTTTTGAAAAACCGGGCCAAATTTTAGTCCCAAAATTGATTTCAGTACAGTACCGTTGTCCAACTCTATTTTAAGCAGTATCCAGCACATTCCAGGATTTGTCATTTAAATTTAAATATATTAAAGGGAATAAATCAGCTGTTGAAGGAAGACCATATTGCAAAGATGGAGCAGTATCAGAAAGAACAGCAACTGAACATCGACGCGTTGTTGACTGAGCGACAAAAGGGAAATGGTTGGGGAAGTCAATGGCAGCGATGCGGTAAGAACATTTAAATCATTAAATATTTGTTAGCCAACGTTCTGGGCTTTAGATCCTTATCGAATCGTGGGCTCAATTGTTCTATTGATTCTATTCATTTTGTTTATTTATGCGATCCATGGATTGAATGAGCAAAAGGCAAATCGTCTCAAAATGAATGGTAAGTTTATTAAAATTGTAATACATTTTTTTTGGATTTATGTACTTTGTTTTTGCAAAATCAGAGAAACTGAATGAAATTCGACTCGAAATGAACGAATCGCTGAATTCGGTCCAAGCGATGGTCGTCGCCGAATTGGAGAAGCAGAAAATGAGCCTTTTAGGTATTAATTTCGCTTTTAATAATTAGAAAAAAATAAAATTACATTTTCTTACTATTAGGGCTAATCCCACAACAAAATCGATGGGATTCCGCTGCATATCACGGGGGACTCACGCTCATTGGGCCCGATCGATTGATTGTCCAATTTATTGGAGAAAAATGGGGTAAAAACAGTGTAAATTTCCCCTATCGATTGCAACAGACCCCGGATCGATCGGACAAGCGATTTAAAATAAATAAGTATAAATAATATTAATTTGTTATATTTATTCCTGACAAGAGCCCAAAGTCATTTAACAAAAAGCATTGTTTGACCAACCCAGCCATTTCAATTGCCAGCGAAACTTTTGCCGCGTTGTGAAATGTTCGTCGACTGGGGACAAATCCAAAGCCTTATTGGGTCAACAACTTCCATATTTAGGGAATCAGTTTGAAAATAAAAATTCAATAGTCGAGAGGGCTCAAAATTAACATTCTGCCCAACTTTTTAGAATTAGCGCCTTGGAACTCAACATGTTTACCCTTTGGAACTAATGCTTAGCAGATACAAGCTTTAAAATAGTTATTCCTGTTGGAAAATGCAAATGATTGTCGATACATATATAAAAAATCCTTTT
>MEIZ01000370.1:16792-50181 GCA_001723225.1 Globodera ellingtonae | reverse complement strand
AWTTTKRMMAWTTTTCTTCTCCGGTGTAAAAATTGCTATTTAAGCGATTGTTGACCTTGTCTCGATAAATGTTAAGATTCGGACTTCGCTACTAAATGCCGGCACTAAAATTTATTCAGTTCCAAAAAGTAAACTAAAATAATTTTTTAGATAGGGTGCGTTGATGATTAAATTACTCTCGACGTCTGGCTCTCTCTTTTTCAAATGCTATTTCTTCAAATGTAAAATTTGGTCGCAAAAATACTAATTTATTTCGAAAAATGAGTGAAAATAACCGAAAAAACCTTCCAATGGGATTAAATCAAATTTAAGTCCAACCTTTCGGTCAAACAATTCCAAAATTTATCGTATCCATTTTCATGGAACGTCAAATACATACCTTATTTGGACTAAAACTAGTCATCAGCCACAGCAATTTCTTAAACTTTATGAAAAAGTACTAAAAATTGTTCGATAGTGTGCGTTGGTGTCCCATTTACTCTCACCGTCTGACTCTCCACTACCGGGCGAAACGTCCGTTTTTTCGTTACCGGGCGAAATGTCCGTGGGCGAAATGTCCGATAGCCGAAAGTCCATTTGAGGCCAAACCGTTGAAAAAACGTGGAAAAAACCTCAAAACGTGGAAAACGTGGCAGCTTTAAGAAAGGTGGGAAAACCGTGGCCCCAAAACTTGCGAATTTCCACGTTTCCGCACATATATAGAAACCCTGGTCTGTATGTATTTTAATTCTCTTTTTAAGAAAAAAAAATCTAAAAAATTTCTTAAACAGAAAAAATTGACTAACCAAAATTTGCAGCCTTTTTGAGTTTTGAGAAAATTCTGCAATTCGCGTCCTTTATTGATTGGACAAATCTGCCGAATGTTTCTCGCTAACTGTTATCGATTTTTGTGTCTGCCCTCACCGATCCGTCGCCCATAAATCCGAAGTTTTTGCTTCCTTTTCTACATTTGCTACAATCATTCTAATAGACTTTTCTTCGCCTCACTTCAGTTGCCATTTGTCTGTTCTCTTATTTATAGGGCGTTACGACTTTTAGGACTGAAAACCGAAATAAATTTTGTCTACCATTGGCCCCGATTTTCTATTTTGTTATTTTTATACTATGTAATAAAATTCAATTAATTACATATTAGCTTATTGAAATCAATAAAAATCATTTGATTTGCAACGACAAAAAAATGTCTGACAATCCGAAAAATGCGGAGAAACAATTGAAAGCAATGTGAGTTCTGCTTTATTTCAACAAGTTCAGGGGAATCCCCCCGACCTCATAGAAATGAAAGTCTTTTTTCATTAGCGAAAGAAAAATTTATTTTCGATGGGTTTCACACCCTTCCCGCTTTAACGAGAAAATTTTGCTATTTTTGAGCAATTTTAACAAAACGGGAAATTGTTTATTTGCGGCACTAATTCATCTCATTTAACCCCCGAATTTTCAGTTTCATTTGTGACGACCTTTTGTTTGAAGTTTTCAAATTCTGTGGACATTTCGTGCTCGGATTGAAAGTTGCGTTGATAAGCGATCGATTTGTCTTTTTGGTGGACRCGCATTTTAAATCGATGGAATGGACGTTGGGTSWWTTGGAARTYCGTCRCGCAACTGASGGWAATGRCGCTGAAATTGTCAAACGCTTTGGCGAAGAAGTTGAGCGTCTTCTGCCAATTCCGCAAAAAGCGCTGCCAGACAAAGTGATCGGACTCGAAGTCCTTGAAATAAGGTCATTTGATCAGCTTTTAAATATTTGTTTTTTCATAAACTTTAGGTACATCGACCAAAATGTCATCAAATTTCTCCAAAACATTCGCCGCCTTTTCGACTCCAAAGGCACCTATCTTTACATTGGAACAGACGACGACGAAAACCGCAGTTGGGAGATCATTTGGCACCGGATTTGGCCCTTGATCAAGSACAACATTTACGGACTTGACTTGTATACCTTCCAACTCGACGGTTGGCGCCAATTCTCTCCGACCGTTCTCAACGATTGCCCAAAACTCCGATTGATTCATTGCGATACTATTTTTCCCGCGTTCCCGGCCGATGACAGTGCCGGCGCTTCTTCTGAACAAGCTTTGGCTAAATGGTTGTGTACGCCGCGCCGAGATGGCATTCCGAAGGTCTTGGAAAGCTTTAATTTTGATTCGGAAAGAATGGAGGGACTGAAAATGGTGATTTTTTGAATTTGTTTTATTGGGATCGGCGCTTTAAATTACTTTATTCCATTTAGGCATTTTTCAAATCGACCGATCCGGTCAATTTCATCATTAGTCTGTATAATTGGTCTGGTGTCATTGTGCCATTTGAACTGAAAAACATTTTGACGGGAGAGCGATTGGAGTTGCGTTACATTAAGCGACAATTTGGTGACGACTATTCTTGGATGTTGTTGGTTCGTTGCCCAATTGAGCGCGACGAAAAGAAATGGGCCGAGTGGGAGACGGGGGCAGCTGCGCGGAATTGGCGTCAGTGGAATTGCATCGGCATTGACTTCAAGGACTGGGACATCGGCGACGGGTAAAGCGGCTGAATTAATTGTTGGATCACATCCCCATAGCCTCCCGGTTTCTCCCAGACGTGCCAGGATGTTTCGACATTTAGGCAACTTTTAAAACTCATGTCGAAACGTCCAGTTTCAAAAAGATCTGTAGCCCTCCCAGAGTCCATCCACGCCCATTTCGCTCTTTTATATTTCTATTTTCAGACTCCTCGACGCAAACGAAAGCCCAGAAAATGAATGAACGGAGGACGACGGACTTTGGAGGGAATATTCAAACTGAGAACATTGACTAAGCTTTGAAAATGTTGCTTTTTCCTTTTTAATATCAATCTTGTTTTGTTGTCCCTAAGCTTTGAGGTTGGAGATATTTTTTGCTTCTCTTTTTTCTATTTGTTCGGCTATTCCAAAAATCAATTCTTACAAAAAAAATTATTCAAAAGGACGGACCTGCCGTTTATTGTAATTTTGGGCTTTTCAAAAGGCAAAAATTGATTTTGGGAATTTAGAAAATAAATGGTTGGGGGTGTGGGTCGGCCGGTACCAAAAAAAAAGATGAAAAAATTCGGGTGTCACCAACAAGCGGCACCGGAGAAAATTTCGGAAAACACGCGTTTTTTGAGAAACTTGGGTCCTACCTACCCTGTCTGCACGAAAATAAATTTCATTTTCGAAATCGAAAAAAAAATTTTAGGACGAAAACGAAAAAAAAAACTAGAGGGAAACTGAAACATGAAAATTTTTAAACCAAATTTTTGATCATAAACACCATTAATAACAATTTGATGTAAAAACAATTGATTTTCAAGATTTTCTGATGAAAGGCTCTTTATCAAAACATTTACCTAAAGGTGTTCTGGGGTATTTGAAAAAATAAATATTTACTCAGAAAATATCGATCTTTAGGGGTGTCTTTTTGATCAAGAAAATTTGTATTTATTGTTTTGCTTAGAGTTGGTTGGACATGGGATTTTAAACTGGGATCAGGATGAATCCGAAAATCAGCAAAATTTTCGAATTTTTTTGCTCATTTTTCTTAACAATTCTACAAAAATTTTCCCGGCGGCGCCGTCGGACCAACTAACAACTAAATCAAGGCTAAATACACCTGGTCTTGAGTAGAACATCAAAATTTGACCACAAGTTATAAAAATTTTCATCTGATGAAGTTATTCAAATCTCTGCTTAAAGTTAGCGAATCCCCTTATTACTTGGAGAAAAAAACGGTAACAAATTATGAAAATATTATCGCATGATTTCAAAGAATGCTTTATTTTAGTGCCAGAATGATACAACGAAACGCATGGAAACAGACAATTCGATGGCAAAATTGACAGACAAACGGGCATTTTCTGCAAAAACCAAAAATTAATAACTGCAATTAAATTAGTTAAGCAACAATATTTTTAAATTTAGTTTATTTCTTAAATGAAATTTCCTTTATTTAATGCTTTTTCCTTCTCACCCAAAAGCCTCTCCCTTCTTAGTGAAAAAGATTTGGCGATTCCAAATACCGGACCGGATCACCATTTTGGCGCCGCTATTTTTCGGTATCGGTATTTTAAAGTTAAGAGAATCGAGGCTCGTAAAATGTAATTTCTTTATCGAGCCCAGATTTGAGATTGGCGCATTTCGGGCCACACCCGAACCCGAAATTTTGCCCATCCCTGATCCCGATTATCTTATCCCAAAAATGGCGCAATTTTGGCAAAGTGAAGTTTTAAATAGTCCGGCTGAATGCCTATTAAGGACATTCTTGAAAATAAGGACATTTAATTTTTAAGATGAAGGTTGCTTTACAAGGACTGCCCTTGTCATTCAAGGAGGGGGAAGCCTAAGAACGGGGCAAAACCGATTTTCGCATTTGAAGAAAAAAAGCAACAATTGATAACATTTTTGACGTTTTCCAAATTGGTACCGATAAGAGATGTAACTTCAGTAGATTGGTTTTTCTCGATTTTTAATTGACAAATTCGACAAAAAATGAATTGAATAAAACAACAAAACGATAAACGACTGAGGAAACCATCAACAGTAAAACCCCATAAATCCCTTCGTTTTCACTTTCTAAATGCCATCGGCGGCAATGTTGAATTTAAAATTCGGGCCAAAATTCGCTTCAATTTTGGTGTCAGAGTCTGACAACGTAACGCATGGAAACAATTCGGCGGCATAATCGACACACAAACCGGCAGTTTCTGTAAAAAAAAACAAAAATACTTAAAAAGATATAAGTAAATGCAAAATATTTTATGTATCCACAAAATCACTAACTAATAAAGCCAAAATTATTAGGACTTCAATAAATAATCAAATAAAATGCACTATTTAATATTTATTATATTTTTATTCGTTTTCTTTTTCTTTCTCACCCAAACGCTGTCCATTCTTTGTGTAAATTATTTGGCGAGTAGCCAAATTGACGCCACATCCGATGACGTCGCGGACACCAAACGAAGGTTTTCCTTCGATGTGCGGACATTCATCCCAGTCGTGGGAACATCCCTTAACCTCGTGACCCCAAAAACGACCACAGCTTTGGTATGCATAAGTTCCGTTGTAACGTCCAACCGGGTTGTACAGTTGCATCTGTTTGGTCCCAAGTCCAATGTGAATAGAGCTAAATATAATTTTTTTAAAAAGGAAATGCTTCCAACTACTATATTTATTTATTTAACTTACTTTTCTTGCTCCAAAATGGTCATTTCGTAGTAGAATATGCCGGAATCCTTTTTTGGAATTGGCTGTTCAGCGAGGACAGATCGACTCCCTGAAATTCAAAAATGTTGTAATAAATATCATTAAATAAAAAATATTTTATATTCGTTGTCAGAAATTTCACCCTGTCGAAAAGTCCGGACATCCTGACAAAGACATTCAGAGGAGAGACCGAGACAACAGAGCAACACTATAAGATCTTTTGGCATAGTCGGTGATGGCATCGGATGCGGCGTTAATAAATCGGCAAATCTTTTCACTAAGAAGGGAGAGGCTTTTGGGTGAGAAGGAAAAAGCATAAAATAAAGGAAATTTCATTTAACTAAATTTAAAAATATTGTTGCTTAAAATTTATTTGCAAAAATGCCCGTTTGTCTGTCAATTTCGCCATCGAATTGTCTGTTTTCATGCATATCGTTGTATCATTCTGGCACTAAAATAAAGCAATCTTGGACTCTTGAGATAATATTTTCATAATTTTTTACGTTTTTTTTCTCCATTGGCCAAATTTCGTCGACGCGAGTGAAAAATAATTTATGCACGAATCCAATGGGTGGGACTCCCAATCGCTTCCTCTCGTCGAGCTGAGTACGAATCCGCAAAAAATTTACGCCGGAACCCACTATGAAGAAAGTTTCAAGCAAAAAATCCCATGGTGGCCGGAAAATGCGACACCAGAAAATGCGACACTAAGAAAATGTTTTTAAAAATTGAAAAACTTTTTAAAACTTATTTTTCTATTAATTTTTAATAAATAATATATGTAATTGGTAATCCTTATATTAAAACAATTGCAATAATGACCAGGGGAGATATAAAAGGGGCGCATTGGTAACGAAACGCATCGGCACCCGCGCGGGCGCATTGCTAACGAAACGCATTGGCACCCGCGCGTTCACGAATCGGCAAGTTTGCCGGTGGCTATTAATGTTTCTATTAGATAAGGGAGGGCCAAATGCAACTGCGCCAGCAAGCGACAGATGAAAACCCCATCACAACACGTCAAGCGGAGACTATGATCCAATCAAAAATTGGTAAACGTTCTGGTCAGATTCTTTGTAAAGAATCCGATAAGCAAACAGAATACAAGCGTAAATAGTTTGGGGGGGGGGGGTAACCATTCTAGTCAAATCATTTATATGAGTGATAAAAGCTTATCGGTGTTGTAAAATGCTTAAAAGAAGAGTTCCCTCTTATATACCATAGGACTCGACGAAATTAATTTTATTGATTTTGGGGGCCTTTCACCAAATTTACTAATTTTAATCGAAATTTCTTTTCATTTTGCAGACACCGCCAATTTATTTATGCCTGATTTTGCTGGTGATTTGATTCCGCCTGAAAATTTTATTTTTCCAAAAATTATTCGAATTCGGGTTTTGAAATCGGCCGAAACGGAATTGTTGCCCCACATCCATCTCGCATTAACTCGGCTTTTTTCTGATCAAATTTCTCTACCAAATTTTTTCGATCCTTTTTTTTCTTTTCAAAGTTATGCATTTTTCGACTTAAGCCAAATTCTTTTTTCCATTCATATATTTTTGTTTGACTGACTTTTAAATGTTTAGCATATTGTCAATTTGATTCCATTCTTTTTTTGAATATTTTCCTTTTTGCTTAAATTCGTCTTTAATTGCGTGGAATTTGTCGACAATTTTACGTTTTCGCTCATCTTCGGCAATATTATGTTCAATTTGTCCAAGCTGATCAGTTGAATTGGGTTCAATTTGTCCAAGCTGATCAGTTGAATTGTGTTCACTCTCACATTTCATTTGCTTATTTCAGATGTTATTCGGCACAAGCCGGTCAAATCAATTGTGACAATCAATTTTGCAATTGCTTAGCGGTGACTTTTTCTTTTTTAATTTAATTTTAAAATGTTTAAAAACAAATATTTTGTAGGAAGCGGCCAACGGAACCAGAGTTTGTTCGGCCTATGAGGCCAAAGCGTTTTGTTTGCTCGTCCGTCAGTTTGGCGACGGCCCTTACAGAGCGTCGGTTCCATCTATTTTAAATATAAAGTTAAATAAAATTCAAATTGAAATTCAAATTTAAATTCGGCTTTTCAGTTGCACGTGGAGTCGTTGCGGCTTTTGGTTTAACACCGCCAAACAATTGGGCTGCGACTGCGATGGCACTGAGACCAGAGGCTGCGGTCCGTTAGGCATTGGCCGCAGCTACCAGTGCTGTCCCACGTGTCTCGGGGGGAACGAATAAATGCGGCGGCATTAAATTCGATGTCAATTTATTCCGGTCGAATTCTCTGCGATTTTTCCCCCAACTATTCCATTTTTACCCGGCTTTTATCCCCGAGACTAGCTGAGAATAATAATTTAGCGAAATATTAATATATAAACAATTAATTTGTTGTTAATGATAAATTGGCGAAAATTACTTTTTGCATTCCTTATCCAGCACAAAAAGCCATTTGTCTCGAATTTGCATTCAGTTCACGGGTCACGCGCCCATGAATGCCTAAATAAATATATATTTCATTTATTTATTTAATATTTAGTTATTTTAATTAATATTACGCATCGCTGGGGTCAGCAAATGCCGTCAAGGCAATTAAAAGGTTTATTATGCGCATTCATTTGCTAAGTTTAATATTTTTAGTTTATTAATTTGTTTTATGTGTTTTTTAAAATTAAAATTGTGTTAAAAATGTGAATGAAACTGATGAGATGGGAAAGTGATTTCAATCAGAATTGTGTGGCCCCCCTTCCATTTTGAAATGGAGAAAAAACGGGAAAATTGTCATCATCATCCTGCCAAAAGTACCGGAACCGGACATATTCCGAATTTGAAGGCGTTCACTTCAAAAATGTCAACGAGCGGATGCGCCAAACGTCGTTTTCGATTTAAAAAATTAAATTGTAAGGATGAGAGAGAATTCCGCTGGTTGGACAAGACGGTTAAAACACCTATGGCGGGGGCAAAAGATCATCCATAAAGAAGCAGGCAAATGGGACGCCCCGGTAGCTCAGTTGGAAGAGCTGCCCACGGATTGGGTGGAGGACGTGGGTTCGAGTCCCATCCGTCCGCAAATGTCCGTCCGCATGTGTGTATCAACAAATTACTGATCAGTGGCCGAATTAGCCGGGTATAAAGACTAAATCTGAAAATTGAGAACAATTTTCCATGTCCAATTACATTTACTTATTAATCAAATTCATAAAATTGATATTGGAAAGATTTAATGCCCTTAAATCGAATGCACAACTTTCAGATGAGAATCTTTTGAATGCTAATGAATCAGGGTTAATAATGTATGTTGAAATCTTACTTTTGAATCCAGGTTCATACAACGAAAGACATGGAAACAAATTGGCGACAAACAATCCGGCAGTTTTCTTGGTACCATTTGGAAGCACTTTATCTGTAATGGTTATAATAGAAAACAATTCGAGCTAAAGAAAGTTATGACTCGGCGCGCCAAGTTGGCACGAAACGATTTTAATGTTTTAAACTTGTCGGCGCCCAAGTTGACCCTTACCCGAGCCAAATTTACGCCCCAAAACGACACGGCACCAAACTGTCCGGTTTTTTATGACGGAACTCCGTGGCCAAGAAGACGGGACGTGAATAAATTTGATTAATTCTGGGCCTCTCGTTCTCGACAGGCATTAGAAAATTCGTAAAAAAAGTGCACGAAAATAGAAATTTAGAGGATGCCCAAAAGTTCCACGTCACCTCACCCGCTTAAAGCAGCCCCTGTCATATGCAAAGTTCAATTCAGATTTATCGACCAATATCTCTGCTTCTTTGGCCATTTACTCTGCCTATGGGCGCTTTTTCCATACAATACATTAGCCGTAATGCTTCAACCCCTCCCCCCCCCAAAATTGGCATGAACAGGGGCCCCCAATTTCTGGCATATTGTGGTAAGGCAATCTTTTCGTAAATGCCAACGCATTCTCTCGCGTCCCCTCCACTCTCTTCGTTGACAATGCTATTTTGAAACAAAGGCACTCTAAGCCTGCGATTAAAGTCGTATAAAAGCGGTGGCATGCAGCAGAAAGCCATCATTCAAATCTAATTTTGTTTTTATTGCCTCAAAATGCCCACCTTTCTCTTTTTGGCCGCAATTTGCTTCGTCGTGGCCTCTATTCTGCTGCAGACGGGTCAGAAAATTCTTTGAAAATTAACATTTTGTCGCTATACAATTATTTTCATCACTTTTTAGTGTGTGGTGACTAACAAAAATTAGTAAATAATCGCAATTAACTTACATTTCCTACTCACGKAGAGAATTCAGATGCATCGCCACAAACAAACACAAAAAACCTCAAAAATGGAMCGTCCAGTTCTGRCMATGCTGAACCAAACGCAGGTAASACTGCAAAATATTTATTTTTTAAATAATTATAGGAATAGGAACATCGTTTAAGCTCTCCAATTGAGAAGGATTTTCAGCAAGAAAAAATAAAGTTTAATTATGGGAAAAAATATTTTTTAATAAAAGATGGAATTAAAAGGAGCTTGCTATTAAAGCTCTTGCCGCACTTATAGAGCTTTTGGGTCTTTGTGTACAAAGTGTGTGGTTTAGTTGCACAATTTTTTCAACGGTATTTTCAATAATTTTTAGTAAATTATCGCACAAACTCCCTAAACTCTGAGTTAGTTGTTAAATTAAAAATAACAATTATTAGGCTTAACCCTTGTGACGAGGACCTCGCGCTTTCTGAGTCTAATCAAATTGTCCAAAATAATGGAATGGAAATGGGTAAACATTTTGATTAAAAAATAAATGTAAAAAAGTTTACAAAAATGTTTGAATCGCTTACTTTTCAGGATGGCGCTCTGTCTTCGCTAAAGAGCCAATTTCAAAAAATCTTTACTACGAAGTGAAAGTGTTAAATATAGGATAGTAAGTTAAATAAAATAAATTGTTGAGTTTGAAATGCTTTAGAAGCATCTTCTCGTTTAAATAGGCGAGGGGGGAGTAATTTAATATTTAGCACTATTTCCATTGGACTCGCGACAAAAGAAATGCCATTAAAATTATTCGGAGTTGGAGACAACAAAGGCTCTTACGGATACGATGACAATGGCATTCTTTGGGCTAACGCGGCTGAGGTCCAAAGAAACACTGAAAGATCTTTTGGCATCAGTGACGTCGTCGGATGCGGCGTCAATTTGGAAAATCGCCAAATCTTTTTTACTAAGAACGGAAAGCGTTTGGGTGAGAAAGAAAAAGCATAAAATTAAATGGCAATTTCATTTTTAAGAAATACACTAAATTTAAAAATTACCTATTTTTGCTTAAAGCTAATTTATTTGCGTTATTCATTTTTGGTTTTTGCAGAAACTGACCGTTTGACTGTCAATTTTGCCATTGAATTGTCTAAATTGTTTCCATGCGTTTCGTTATGGAACCCTGACACTAAAATTGAAGCGAATTTTGGCCCGGAATTTGAATACAAAGAAAAAGCCCCGTGACTGTTGAAGATGGGACTTAGAAATGCAAAACGATCCATTTTTGTGTTGCTGAAGAGGCTATTTCCGACCATTTTTAGCATATAAATGCTTTCGTTGTTGTTTGATCATCCAATCATTCGTCAATCTGTTAAGTGAGCTATTCTTCATATGGTGGCGCTGAAGTGCGTCTCCTAAACGCGGGGATATTAATTACCTTCTTGTTTGGCGGCAAGTTTGCGCAACAAATTACACATACCGCTTTAGATTCTAAATTTTTAGTGACAAATTTGTAAACAGCGCATCAAATAACATACCTAGGTATTTTTAGACAATTTTTGGAGTAAAAATATTTCCAATTTTGACAAAAGGGTGCTCCCTAAGGTTTTGCTTAATTTAAAGCGGCCAAAAACCGGGTTATACAAATTGTAATTTGAATAATTTTTCAAAAAAGCCTCGCGTTTTTTTGGGTCTCGAACTCCCAGTTAATAGTAAATCATTAAGCCGGAATTTGTTTTTGAAAATTTTAACTATTTTTCTTAAGAAAATTGTGCTTTTTTTCTGACAGTGTTTTTTATTAGATATCGGATTTTCATAAAACCTGTCGCGCTTTCCCGGTCCCGGTTTTTACCAAAAATCCCGATCCCCGTCAATTTTAGTTTCATGGCCTAACTTTTTGTGATTATTTTGTATAAAACCGAAGGATAGCAACAATTTTAACGTTTAATCTGTGTGTTCTGTTTGAATTTTTCATCCAAATTTCGTTCGTCTTCCCGAGCATTCATTCATTCATTTTCGCGGTTCACTCGGACCTGCAGTCTGAACCTGACAAAATTCAAATATTGGGGGGATGGAATGCCCAACAATTAATTAAGCCTCTTTACCCGTCGCCGATGTCACTGTCTTCGAATTCAATGCCAATGCAATTCCACTGCCACAAATTCCACGCCGCCGCCTCCTCCCACTCAGCCCATTTTGCTTCGTCACGCTCAATTGGACAACGAACCAAAAGCCAATTGTCCTTTTCAAAGTGCCGAAACACCAATCGCTCCTCCACCACTTGCTCCGCCATCGCATGCTAGCGGTTGGCGGGCCGCCAGCGGCCTTTCATTATTATTACTAAAGTCCGGATTTTAAGGGTTTACATTTTTTTTGCGAATAGGGTTTGACGAGAGAAGACCGGAAATAGCATTCATTTCGAAAAATTTTGAATTAGAGCGACTTTTTAGTCCCTAAAAATCCCTATTTCGGCCTTTTTGAGAATAAATCCCTTGCGTTTTTATTCCCTTATTTACAGCTGTAAGAGGAAAATTAATACAGCCTGACAGATTTTGTAGGTTGGGCTTCAAATTCTTTTCGTATCTTTCCAGCTTTTTGGCCGACTTCAATCATTACATTTTTGCATTATTCCCCCCCCCCGCTTTTTAATGGATGGGATTCGTTGAATAATTTTATCCAATTTATGCTTTTACAAAGCGTCTTTAAAAGCACAGCTCTAATCAGCCAAAAACAATTCAAAATCACTTTTTTGATTTCGTCTCAAAATGCCAATTGATAATTTTAGATTTTTTTTTGTTTATTGAAAATAATTAATTTTACAATATTTTTGTTAAAATCAAATTTAACTTTAGAAAACTTGAAAATTATCACAAATTCAATTTTGACAAAAAAAACCAAATTTTATTTTAAAATTTAGAACAAATAAAYTCATAATGCAACTCTCCGTCTTTTTCGTTGTGTTGATGATGCTCTTCGCCACCTTCTACATTGGTGTTGAGCCTTTTGCCCATGACACCAACCCCAATGTACTGACACTTTTTTTTTATTTTTTATAATCCAGTCCAGAATTTTTTGGATTCTGTACGTAGTGAGTGAGCGACCAGCTGGATTTTCACTTTTGATCAAGTCAGCTTGTAGAGCTGATGATCTACTTTTTGTAAAAAATATCTTTGAGCCTGATCAGATCCAAAATTCTGCTGAGCCCAGGGTGACCATCTAACCTGCTTTAGCAGGGTTTTCCTGTTTTTTGGACTTTGCCTGCTAAATTACTGCTTTTTGCCTGCTTTTAAATTTTCTAGGAATTCTCRCTTAAAAATGTCCAAATTTTTCCATCACATAATAATATCAATAGATAATTAGTGAGTATTTTAATCGCACAATTTATTAAGCCCATAATAGTCCATGGCGCTTCTGATGGGCAAGACGCCGCAGCTGATCAGATCGGTCATGTGGCCTAAACTGACGCTTGGGCACGCACTGAAGTGGACGATGATGATGCTTATATGTTATTTATTAATAATGTTTCAATACATAATTGAATAAAAATAAATAAAGCGAAACGATGCTTGGCGATTTTTTTTCAAATCTTCGCGAAATTTTTGTTAATGTGCGATTTTACTAAAAAGGTGGGGGGGGGGGTCGGCGGTGCCGATAGGCGCCGCCGAGAAATTTTTTTAAAATTGATTTGTTTTTGTTAGGGAAATTGATCCAAAAATTCATTTTTTTCCTTGAAAAGAACTGAATCTTCAAAAATTTCAACAAGTCTGTCTGTCACCGGGTTTTTTTTAAAAAAAAGATATATCACTTTCGAAGGTCTCTTTCGTTTCGATTTCGATAATTTCGAGGATCTTTCGGTGTTCTTAAAAATCGAAATAAAAAAATTTCGTTTTCGACCCACCCCTGATCGGCACCGCCGACCCCCCCCCCCCCCCCTAAAAGTGAAGTAGAATTTTCAAAAAAATTGTATTTTTGAAAATTCCTTAACAAAATAGCAGTAAAAACGGAAAATGCACCCTTAAAAATCGAAATTGAGAATTTGTGGAACTTAAAATCAAAATTTTTTAGTGAATTTCGAAAAAAAATTTGAAATTTCTCGWTTCTCGGTTCCCGAGTCGAGAAATTTCTCGGTTTTTTTGGGTCTCGTTCTCGGTCTCGAGTCTCGGGGTCATTTCTCGGACACCACAACCAAACTCACTTGTTGCTCAAAAATCCCATTCTTAGGGGTGTAAAATCCGAAATTTTACTCAAATCCGAAATTCCGAAATCCGAAATTTTACTCAAATCCGAAATTCCGAAACCCGAAATCCGAAATTTTGCCCATCCCTGGTCACCACCATGCTTTTTATGGCCTAAAGCTCTTTTTGAAAAACGAACCAATTTTCAATGCACCGGACTAAATCACAGCAAGATGCAATTTTAGCCAAGGACGCATTTAAATTAATATCCTGAAAAGTTCAAAAAAACTAATTGATTAATAATTTTTAAGAATTTTATTTATTAAATTATTAAAATAAAATAGTAATTGAACTAATGTTTCAAGAATAGAATATTAAATAGAAATTTACATGACGACAACCACTTTTTGGCATCGCTGTAGCCCCTGAGAAAAAAGGGAAAACGGTTTAGTTCGCGAATTTTTGGCTTTCGAATTCCGGATAGGGAAACCCGCGTTTGGTTTCGATTTTACCGGAATTGTTGGGTGCGATCGCACTTTGTACAGAGTTTTACCTATCCGCCGGATGTACATTGCTATGGATGTGGACAGAGAGGGCAAGGCCAATGCGATTATTAACGCGGTATAGCCGTTGCTGTCCGTTTCTTCGATGTTCTGGCCAATCTCCACTAAGAATTCGCATTTCGAAATTTAAAAATTTCAGTAAGGTAAATACTGACAAAATTTATTTCATGTAATTCATACTCCTTGTCAAGTTTGACCGCCCATAAACATAAAAATAGAAACATTTAAAAATTTAAAAAAATGTCTCTTTTATCGATGATATGCTCTAGGAACAGAAGCTCTTTTTTTTGGCAAAGCCAGCCATATCTGCACGAGTTATTCAATGATGCCGTTTACATCTGCTGATGGGTGGGCGCCGGAAGGACCGAAAATTTTTTGAGGTAAAAAAATTGTTTTTGTTTTTACTTTGACCGCGCATGGAGTGAGCAAAAATGGAAAAGGAAATCCTTCGATTTATATGCATTTTTGATTTGCCTGGAAAGAAGTTGTTTATATCTGGCCTCAAATTCTAAATGTTTCTTCAAATATTAATCCAAATTTGTGACTTATCACCAAAAGTCCAATTCAAATAAGGCAATAATTTTAGGGTTGGCAAAATTGGAAAATGTGGCCATTATTGATTTTCTGAGTAACTCCAAAAGATTTTTCATTATTTACATTTATTTGGGCTAAATTTTAGTTATATATTTCATTTACAATTCATATAATCGCAATAATTATCTTAATTTTTAAGATGAATGAGTTTTGGATTTTAATTTTTGTGTAAGTATTCGCAATTAATTCACTCGACAAAAGCGAATCCGTACAATTGGAGGAAACGCCACTCAATCCATTAGATGAAATATTCGGAGAAGGATGGTGGGACAATGCCAAAGCCGAAGAATGGCATAAATTAACGCTTGAACAAATGCCCATCTCCAAATCGATCGGCAGAACACCCAGATTGGACAAATTGACCAATTTAACTGATCAGAATCCTCCCATCACTGAGTCTGATCATTCTGGACAAATTGAACCCAATTCAACTGATCAGAATCCTCCTCTCACAGAGTCTGATCATTCTGATAATGCCAAAAATGGCAAAGAGCAGAACGAAATAATGCATGAAATTACTTCACACGAAAATATTGCTGAAGATGAGCGAAAACGTAAAATTGTCGAGAAATTCCTCGCAATGAAAGATGCATTTGAGCAAAAAGGGAAATCTTCGAAGAAAGAAAGAACTAAAGTTGAGAATGAAATTGCAAAGCATTTAAAAGTCAATCGCAAAAAAATATATAAATGGAAAAAAGAATTTGGCCTAAGCCCAAAAAATGAGCGAAAAATTTGGTTGAGAAATTTGATCAAATGAAAGCCGAGTTAAAGCGGGTCAGACTCAAAAACTCTTATGATCACGAAATTGATGAAATTGTCGCGAAAGAATTGGGCCTCGGTTTTAGAACAATTTACAGGTGGAAAAGTGAACTTGGCCAAACCAGTGAGTATTCGAACCCAATTTATTAAATTAAAAATTCTTTACAGCGCCAAAACATATATACTCTGACAACGAACAAAATGAATTGATGAAACGTTATTATGAAATTAAGGGGCAAAAATCCTACAATTAGAGACGAGGACATTGCTAAAATGTTGAAAATTGGAGGAAGCACTTTGTATAAATGGAAAAAGCATTTTAAACAAAAGCAATTTCATCCAAATTCTGTCGATGGGCATTCTGTGGAAGAGAATGCCGCGGCAAATGTTCAGGAAATTGGGATCTCGAATTCGTAGAGATTTGAATAAATGGCCAATGATGATTTGGAAAAAGAAACAAATGGCTAACATTTTCTATCGGATGAAAAATTTATTCTATCCGCCAATATTGATTTCAACACCTTAAAGGTTAAAATTTGAATTTTAGCCCAAAAAACAAATCCAAATTTGGCTGATAAAAGGGAGGCAAAGCGACGAAAACACAGTTCGGTATGTTTCAGTGGCCGTTTCAGTCTATTTCAGTGCCCCATTTCAGTGCCCCCATTTCAGTGCCGCCGTTTCAGTGCCGTCATTTCAGTGCCGCCGTTTCAGTGCCGCCATTTCAGGGCCGCCCCTTTGCAGTGCCGCCATTTCAGTGCCGTCATTTCAGTGCCGCCGTTTCAGTGCCGCCATTTCAGGGCCGCCCCTTTGCAGTGCCGCCATTTCAGTGCCAAGAGTTAAAACTATGGTAAAAATGTCAGATCAGGTTCTACGCCACCGAAAACACCCTAGAAACACCTTTTTGCGACTTTGAAAAAATTGTATTTTTTCTAAAATGGGAGATACAAAAATCCATAGGGGGTAAGCACGAAAATGGATCGATAAATTTTGGAATTGTCCGACCAAAAGGTTGGATTAAATTTGATTTTCCAATTCCATTGGAAGGTTTTTTCAATTATTTTCACTCATTTTTCGACATAAATTAGTATTTTTACGACATTTTCATTTGAAGAAATAGCATTTGAAAAAGAGAGAGTCAGACGTCGATGTTAAGAATATTGCTCCAACGACATCTTTTTTTAAGGAAAATTTGAGAAACTTTGATGAGAAATTCATCCAAAATTGCAAATATTTAAACTTCCACCTAAATGCTCATTTTTCAAGGAGCTTTAGTTTCGATTTTTGTAAAATTTTGATCTAACGAAAACGAAACTATTTTTTCAATTACGAAAACAAAAACAAAAAAAAATTTTTTTTGAAATTTTACAAAAATACAAAATCCGTATCATCGATTCCGGTAGGTTCTTCGACAGTCACTTCGACTTCCAAAATCACTTCTTCGCGTCGTACCAGCCGTTGTCCGGGTCCATCAATTCCTAAATTTTTAACTTTTTTGTAAGGCCAGGCAAACATTTGATCACATCGGCACCTCAAAGTTTATAAACTCAGGAAATCCCCAATTTTTCGTTGCCGAACCGGCACAGCTCCAACTAGGATCTTAATAATTAAATGATGAAAATTGATATCAACTTTTAAGAGGGATTTTTTGAGCATATTTTTAGTAGTGTCTGATCAAATCTCATAGATTCTGGCAATGCCTGTTAAGCCGAGCCCCCCTGCTGGAACATTTTTTAAGCTCGCCTTTATTCACTTTTTCTTCCCAATCCCAACCATCTTTCTGCAGAATCGGGCAGAGTTTGCAAAAGTGCCAAAATTTTCCAAGGAAGGCCCCTAATGTGCACGGCCTCGCCGAGTCGGCAACTCTTCTCATCCCCTCGCGCAAATTTAGACAATTTTTCGATTGTCAGCATAACCATCCCTTTGGCTTTATACGGACCTGAAGTGCAATTTGGACAGCTTCTCAAATAACATTTAGCGGTTCTACTGCATTTTATGCGTCCATATTAGTACATCGCTAACATCATACAATGGAACCCGACAAGAGTTTAGCGCTAAAAATTAGAGACCGGCAACTCAGCCCAAACAAATTGTACAAAATTTTTTGGGTTTCTTTTGGTTTTGGTTTCTTTTGGGTTTTGCTCAATTTGACCAAAACTAAAACCAAAACCAAATTTTTGGGTTTCTTTTGGTTTTGGTATTTTTTGGGTTGACAAAACCCAAAATTTTGTACAAAACCAAAAAATTTTAGAAAACATAACAAAACGCCTTAATTTCCGATTTTTTTAAAATTTAAAAAAAAAGTTTTATTCAAGACCAGTCATCATAAATCCATGAATAATATTAAATCAGGGTAGCCACCTGTCAAACCCGAAAACCAGGAATACCGGCTGAAAAATCAGAAAAAAATCAGGAATTTTTTTAGGTGTGTAAATATATGAATTTAATGTCAAAACTTTTTTATTGCTAAGAAAATAATAAGAGTCATCGAAAGAGACAAACCACTAAGCCATCAATTTAATGGGGGATTCCTGTTAAAAAGATTGAAATTGTCACTCAATGATGCCACCTTTAGGGGAGTAAATTCAACTGGAAGACACCCAAAAATTTTGTACAAAAAAGGGCATGACCCAAACAAAATTTTGTACAAAATTTTTTGGGTTTCTTTTGGTTTTGGTCCGGACTCTACTAAAAATGTCTCTTTTCTGAAAAGTAATGGATTGGATGGTGCCAACATCGACTGGCAATTCCCATCAGCGGTAAACAAACTGGGATACGAACAAAACTTATTGACAAAAGCGTTACATATATTTTCCTGAAAATATAAATGTTTTAAATTTATAACATTTGAAAACTTATTTAAACAGAATGACAAGGCCAATTATGTGTCATTTCTGCGCACTTCCATCCGGCGCTTTGCTAAGCATAGCCTCGGCCGCAAGTGCCTTTTATTTGGACCCGGGTTTTGACTTGGCCGGCATTGCCACCGCCGTGGACTTCATCAACGTGATGTGCTACAACTATTATGGCGGATGGAGCACAGATTCGACGGGACCCAACTCGGCGCTTTATCAGGGCGCAAATGCCGATCCTTCTGATTTACTCAACACCAACTGGACAATCGTTTATCATCTGACCAAAATGAACGATCCGAAAAAGGTAAATTCTCTATGAGTATGATTTACCGCAATAATAAAAGTAGAGCCCGGAATTTTGAAAAAACCTGAACCTAGCTAGAACTGGATCTGGATTTTGGAAATGACCTGGATCTGGATTTACCTGGATTAAAAATCCAGCTTTTCAGAATATCCAGATTCTACCTGGATCCAGATCCTACCTGGATTCTGGATCTGGATCCAGAAAAATCCAGGTCTGGACCCAGATCCAGTCCGGGCTCTAAATAAAAGTCACATGTTATGTATCTTAACTTTGGGCTAAATCAATTTTAGTTGAATTTGGGAGTGTCATTTTACGGTAAATACTGGAACAACGTTGGAGCACCACTGAATGGTGACGGCCTTTGGCGTCAGCTCGGCACTTATGGCACTGAATTGGCTTGGCGCGACTTGGGCAACAGCTCTGATCTGACCAAAATGACTTATCATAAAACTGCCAAAACGCCGTACATTTACGATGCTTCTTCCAAAATACTCCTGACCTTTGACAACCCCCAATCACTGGAAGATAAGGTAAGAAAATTTTAGAAATGATTTAGAAATTAATATTTTTAGGTTCAATATGTTGCTAGCCAAAAGATTGGAGGCACAATGATCTGGGCCATTGATCAGGACGACGATAAATTATCTTTATTGAATGCCGTTTCAAAATGAATTGTGAAAAAAGGAAATTGCAAGTTGCTATTCTTGTGTAAAATTTGATAAATCTTTGTTTCTTCACTCTTTATCTCGAATTAAAGCTAATATAAAATGCAAATATTTAATTTGGTTCAAATGTTTGCACAGCGTTCAAATTATTCTATTTTCAAAAAAGTAACAAAAACAATTTTTAGATGGGGTGCGTTGATGTCCAAATTACTCTCGTCGACTGACTCTCTCTTTTTAGCACACTATTTCTTCAAAAAATAAAATTTTCAGAAAAGTAACTAAAACAATTTTTAGATGGGGTGCGTTGATGTGCGTTTACTCTCGTCGTCTGACTCTCTCTTTTTAGCACACTATTTCTTCAAAAAATAAAATTTTCAAAAAAATAAATAAAACATTTTTAGATGGGGTGCGTTGATGTCCAATTACTCTCGGCGTTTAACTCTCTCTTTTTAGCAAACTATTTCTTCAAAAAATAAAATTTTCAAAAAATAACTAAACAATTTTTAGATGGGGTGCGTTGATGTGCGTTTACTCTCGTCGTCTGACTCTCTCTTTTTAGCACACTATTTCTTAAAAATAAAATTTTCAAAAAAGTAACTAAAACAATTTTCAGATGGGGTGCGTTGATGTGCGTTTACTCTCGGCGTCTAACTCTCTCCTTTTAGCACACTATTTCTTCAAAAAATAAAATTTTCAAAAAAGTAACTAAAACAATTTTAAGATGGGCTTGCGTTGATGTCCAATTACTCTCGTCGTCTGACTCTCTCTTTTTAGCACACTATTTTTTCAAAAAATAAAATTTTCAAAAAATAACTAAACAATTTTTAGATGGGGTGCGTTGATGTGCGTTTACTCTCGTCGTCTGACTCTCTCTTTTTAGCACACTATTTCTTAAAAATAAAATTTTCAAAAAAGTAACTAAAACAATTTTTAGATGGGGTGCGTTGATGTCATTACTCTCGGCGTCTAACTCTCTCTTTTTAGCACACTATTTCTTCAAAAAATAAAATTTTCAAAAAAGTAACTAAAACAATTTTTAGATGGGGTGCGTTGATGTCCAATTACTCTCGGCGTCTAACTCTCTCTTTTTAGCACACTATTTCTTCAAAAAATAAAATTTTCAAAAAAGTAACTAAAACAATTTTTAGATGGGGTGCGTTGATGTCCAATTACTCTCGGCGTCTAACTCTCTCTTTTTAGCACACTATTTCTTCAAAAAATAAAATTTTCAAAAAAGTAACTAAAACAATTTTTAGATGGGGTGCGTTGATGTCCAAATTACTCTCGTCGTCTGACTCTCTCTTTTTAGCACACTATTTCTTCAAAAAATAAAATTTTCAAAAAAGTAACTAAAACAATTTTTAGATGGGGTGCGTTGATGTCCAAATTACTCTCGTCGTCTGTCTCTCTCTTTTAGCACACTATTTTTTCAAAAAATAAAATTTTCAAAAAAGTAACTAAAACAATTTTCAGATGGGGTGCGTTGATGTCCAAATTACTGGACCATCGCCAAACTGACGGACGAGCAAACAAAACGCTTTGGCCTCATAGGCCGAACAAACTTTGGTTCCGTTGGCCGCTTCCTACAAAATATTTTTTTTTAATTTTTAAATTATTTAAAAAAAGAAAAAGTTACCAATAAGCAATTACAAAATTTATCGTCACAATTGATTTGACCGGCTTGTGCCGAATAACATCTGAAATAAGCAAAATTAAAATGTGAGAGGCGTCACGTCAAAGTCACAGGTCATGCGCTACACAACAATTGTTAAATCCGTCTGAATTTTGAGTTTAATACAAATTGAAAAAATGACTAAAAATAATTACTTTTTCTGGACGAACAATCTCTTGTTACCGCATTCTCCGACCTAAACTTAAATTGACAAAATTTGGCCAAAATTTAAATTCTATTTGCCATTTTGAAGCGGTCACTCCCACAAAACCAATCCATTTTTATGAGAGAAGCGGGCGTTGTTGTGCCATTCGGGGAGGGTTCTTGACAAATTGCCACGGGAAATGCGATTGCAAAGATTAGTGAAGTAATTAAGCGTGATTTGATTCGGATTAGGCCCATATTAGGAGATCTGTATAATTAATTTTTTTAATATAAAAACTTTAAATCGGCCAGGTGACTGACTGCGCTGGACGACATATTTTGGAACTCAATTTAATGTCGGCATTCATTCGCCACGGCTTATTTATAGGCAAAGCAGCTTCACAAAAGGCCAAAGTTAAGCCATCATTTGGCGGCCTCGAAGTTAACGTTCCGTTGGCTGAACGAACAAACGATTTTAATTTCCGTTAAAATTTTATTTCAACCGAACATTTTAAATTGCTCAGTCTTCATTTAACAATTTTGCCTGTTTCACAATCGTCAGACAAATTTTACCATTTTATTAAACTTTCTGTACATATCCAATGAAATTTTTTGAATGTGCAAATAATCGACGGAATGATTTTATGGAATTTGCTGTTGAGGGATTTCCGTCGTTTATCCATTTTTTATTTTTTCTTTGTTTTATCAATTCATTTTTTTGTTTTCAAATTTGTCACTCTTTCGAGAAAAACAAATCCAACGAACTTTTCCTGGCCATAGAATTTCAATCCACCAAAGAGTAAAACCATTCGGAACAAGGGTGGACGCAATCGAATAAACTAGGGTTGGGCCCCCGCGTGCGGGGTTGGGAATTGCAGGGTCGGGGTTTTGCGGGGGCAGGACTGTCGGGGTCGGGGTTACCCAAATCGGTCGGGGTCGGGGTTGCGGGTTTTTTTTAAATTTTTTTCAAAATCGACGGCTCCGATAGGTGCCGTCGAGACGTTTTTTTAAAGATTAACAATGTTTGTTACGAAGAAGCGAAAATTCAGAAAGATGTATTCAATTTCATTTTTTTGCGCGCATTTTATTAAAATATTTGAAAATTATTAAAAAATGTTTGTTTAATGAAAAAGAGAAGAAACTAGAGGCCCAATAAAAGTTAATAATGAATCGCTCGCTCTCAAGCGGATTCGAACCCACACGAACATTTTACTTCCCGAAGAGACAAACCGCCTGAACAGACTTTTTGCCACGCATTGTGTAAAAAAGGAATATTTTTTGACAAAAAGTACGCGTCCACCACAGCCAAGCCCTCGGAAAAAATGAATTTTGTCGCTCGATGATGCCATCTTTAGGGGTGTATGTTAACCCCGACCCCCCCGAGTCGGGGTTAGGGTTCGGGGATCGGGGTTTGCGGGGTTGGAAGTGTCGAGGGCGGGGTCGGGGGCCCAACCCTAAATAAAACTCTGAAAATCCACTCAGAAGCAAATATGTTGAAGGAACAAAGCTTTGCAAGTTTTCTGGGGACAAACTAAAAAAACTTTCCTGAAGAAAAAGTTTACCCAAAAATCTTTGGACTTAAATTTGTGTGTCCTACCCGAGCCCAGAGGCCGTAACTAGCCTTGATTTCGTTGCTGCGGGAATTTTTTTAGAATTTTAGGACTATTCCTTATTTGGACTACTAAAAGGCAATCAACCCAGCAATTTCTGATACTTTATGAAAAAGTACTAACAATTTTTGATGTTCAAATTACTCTCGACGTCTGACTTTCTCTTTTTATCACASTATTTCTTCAAAAAATAAAATGTTCAAAAAAGTAAACTAAAACAATTTTAGATAATTTAAATTTTTTGCACAAAAAAGTTACTGTTCGAATCGACCAAAAAAGTCTTCGATCTCTCCCCGTGCCAAAACTTTCGCCGATTAGTGACCGATAGTATTCCATCCTCACTGATTTGGTCATTAGCTTCACACAACGATTTGGCCCATCTTAATGAGTTCGGTAAACGGAAAAGTTCTTACTTTTGGTGCCAGGTTCATACAACGAAACGCATAGAAAACAATTCGGCGGCAAAAGCGACAAATAATCCGGTAGTTTTCTTGGTACCATTTGGTAGCAATTTATTTTAGAAAAATGTTAATTTATTTGATTTTCTTAATTAATTAAATGTTTTAAACTTGTCGTCGCCCAAGTTGACCCTAAGCACCAAACTGTCCGGTTATTTATGACGGAACTCCGTGGCCAAGAAGGCGGGACTTGAATAAATTCGATTAATTCTGGGCCTTTCGTTTTCGACAGCATTAAAAAATACGTAAAAAAGTGCCACGAAAATAGAAATTTAGAGGATGCCCAAAAGTTCCACGTCAGCCCTTACCCACTTAAAGCAGCCCCTGTCATATGCAAAGATTTATCGACCAATATCTCTGCTTCTTTGGCGATTTACTCTGCCTAGGGGCCCTTTTTCCATACAATACATTAGCCGTAATGCTTCAACCCCCCCCCCCAAAATTGGCATAAACAGGGGCCCCAAATGCCGAGCAATTCTGGCATATTCTTTGTTGGATCTTTGCGTAAATGCCAACGCATTCTCCTGCATCCCCTCCACTCTCTTCGCTGGAAATGCTATTTTGAAACAAAGGCACTTCTAAGCCAGCGATTAAAGCCGTATAAAAGCGGTGGCATGCAGCAGAAAGCCATCATTCAAAACGATTTTTATTTTTATTAACTCAAAATGCGCACCTTTCTCTTCTTGGCCACAATTTGCTTGCTTTTGGCCGCTTCCATTCTGCTGGAAACGGGTCAGAATAAATTTGTTTCAAATTAAAAATTTGGCGCAATATTTCATCGCTTTGTGTGGGGTGACTAACAAAAATTTATGTAAATATCGAAATATTTTAACTTAAATTTTTGACTGACTCACGTAGAGAATTCAGATGCAACGCCAAAAACAAACAAAAAACTCAAAAAAGGGCCATCCAGTTCTGGCAAAGCTCAATCAAGCCCAGGTAACAGTGCAAAATAGTTTATTTATTTTTTTCAAATTAATTACCTATAGGAATAGAAACATTAATTATTCGCCTTAAAATTTATTTAGTTACGATTATAAATAACAAATTTTGTAAAGTGCCAAAAGCATTGGCGAGGCGGATGAAGCATTTGCTGGACACGGGCCATCCTGCGGATGTTCACTTTTTGGTGGGAGACAAAAAAGAGGCGAGTTTTGGGAATAATTAAATAATCATTTAGGCTTAGATTCTTTTTTTCTTAATTTTTTTAAAATTTGAATTTGAAGCTTTTGCCGGCACATAAAGCGATTCTGGCGGAAGCCTCCRACGTTTTTGAAGCAATGTTCCGTTTTGGAGAGGAAAATGTGGAGGTGCTGGACGTGGAGGTGGGCGTGTTCAAGGCGATGTTAGCCTTCATTTACGCCGATGATTTGAGTGAACTGAACGGAGACAATGCAATTCCTGTGCTTTATGCGGGTGAATTTCAAGAAATTAACCGCTAATTCCTTTTTTTGCAATTTAATCTTGAAATATAATTATGGTGAAATTTATYAAAAATTAAAATGTTTTTAATGCWTTAATTGTAYTTTAGCCGAAAAATATAATCTTCCTAAACTTGTTGATTCGTGTTTAAACATCATATGGAAGCTGATGAATGTTTTTGTCGCACTTGCCCATGCTCGCTTTTTTGGAGAAGAGGTGAGGAATTTGTTTTATTTTGAAAATTAATTTTTTTGAAACAATTTCAATAACCGGTTTAAATATTATAAAGGCTTCAATTAAATTTGTTGTCTTATTCATTTTTGAGCTGGGAATGCCATAGAAGTGATTTGGTGTGTTTTGCAGAGTTTCGAAGCTAATATTAAGCGGTTTAAGCCCAAATGTTAAATATTATTTAATTTACATTTTCAATTTGATTTATTTTGGGACTTTGCGCGTCGGTGTTTGGAATACATCGATGAGAACGCGGAAACTTTGATCCTCTCGGAAGAGTTTTTGCAAATTGATCAGSAATTATTGTRTGAGATTYTGGMCCGTGACGAAYTGWKSATCAGCGAAGAAATTGAAATTTGGAATGCCGTAAATTTATAAAAAATAATAAAACAAATTAAAATGATTTTAATTTGTTTTTAATTAGGCACTTCGCTGGGCGGACGAAAAATGCCGCCAAAAAAGGAAAGAGCCTTCGGCGGCGAATAGAAGCGCAATGCTCGACACGGCACTTTTCAAAATTCGTTTTCCGCTCATTTCTCAAAAGGATTTTACTGAGAATATTGGTATTATGAACAGCTTTATAAGATGCCATACCTAATCTATTTTCATAATTCCGACTTCAAAATTCGGTTAAATTTTGCTTTTGACAGTTCCGTCCGGAGTGTTGACACTTAGCCAGATGATGAGCATTTATGTGTACCATACTCATCCGGACGTCGGTCTGCCCGAGCTGTACCCGCTTCAATTCACAACTAATGGACGTGMTTTTACAAAAGGTGGCACCCTATTCTATCCGGTTAGGCCAAAATTCTCGAAACCGGTTTTTAAGATACTTTTTCATAGCCAAATCAAAAAGTGCCACTTTTTATGCAATTCCGGCACAAAAGCGAAATTGTATTTTAATATTTTGGAAATAAAATTATATTCAGAAGGGCTAACCCTTCAAAATCGATGGGATTCCGCTGCATGTCACAAGAAACTCGCGCTTTCTGAGCCCGATCGATTGATTGTTCAAGTTATTGGAAAGAATGGGGGTAAAGATTATTCTGTTAAATGATTTGATTAAAATAATGTATTTCTTTTCAGGGTTTCGCTCTGTCTTCGCCGAACGTCCAATTCCAAATACGGATTCCGGCATTTTCTACTACGAAGTGAAAATATTAGTGGAAAAAGAGTAAGTTAAATAAATAAATAGTTGACCTTCGAAAGCTTTAGAAGCATCCTTTAAAAAATTATAATATATTTAGCATTTTCATTGGACTCGCAACCAAACAAATGCCATTGGCCGGTTGGGTTGGACAAGACGAAGGCACTTACGCATACCAAAGCAATGGCAGGTTTTGGGGGCACGCGGTTGGGGGATGTTCCCACAGCTTTGGACGTCCGTACATCGGAGGAAAGCCTTCGTTTGGCATGGGCGACGTCATCGGCTGTGGCGTCAACTTGGCGTCTCGCCAAATCATTTACACAAAAAATGGACAGCGTTTGGGTGAGAAAGAAAAAGAATTAAAATAAAATTAAAGGACATTTAATCACTTTTGGGTTGTTTTTTTAATTTAAAGATCTAATTAATGGCCAGTTATTTTTGGATTTAATAAATCGTTTTAATTTATTTATTTCGTTTTGTTTATTTTCAGAAACTGACGGGTTGCATGTCGATTTTGGCGCCGATTTATTTCCATGCATTTCGTTGTTTTATCTTGGCACCAAAATTGAAGCGAATTTTGGCCCGAATTTCAAATTCACATTGGCAAAGGAACCTAGAAAGTGAAAAACGAGGGGATTTGTTGGAATTTGCATGTTTTTTCTTTGTCGATCAAAACATTATCATTTATTTTTTTGTCTTCGAATTTGTCACTTTCGCGAAAAAAAATCGAGCAAAGAGTAAAAACTATTTGTAAGCTTTCGTGGGTTTGAAGCTATTGAAAAGTTTTCTGACATTGTCTTTTTTAATATTTGTCCATTTTTGAGGATGAAATAAATTTTTGACTATTAGAGATGGCGAACGAGAACTCGATCGGTCGGAGCTCTAATGAAATATCAACTATGCGAAAATTGAAAATTGTCGATACTTCAGGATGAATTTTTGGGTTAAGAAAAAGGGTTTTGTGAACAAAAAAATTGGTTCGAAATCGGGCGAAATTATTTGCATTCTACGTCCCAAAAAAAGCCCTATAAACTATTTTCTAACTACTCATTTTGAACTTTTGTCATTCTTAGAAATTAAAGATTTAGAAATTTGTAGTAATTACCATGCCAATTTCGACCGAATCAACAGATGTGATGGACATAACAGCTGATCCGGGTAAAAAAATCGATTTAATAATAATATTTATTAAAATCCTTATTAATAATGTCCATTGTTCAGAATGTTGGCCTTCAAATTTGGCCAATTTGGACCCATCCGAAGAATTGCGACTTTTGCGTGCCCGAATTGCTCAATTGGAACGCCAACAAACGACCAATTCGTCAACTTCAAACGCCAGTTTCAATTTGCTCACGTCCAGGGTGACGTTTAGTACTTGATTTAGCAGTTTTTCCTACTTTTTGTTGTTGCAAACACTGTTTTTTGGGGTTTGACAATAAACAAAAATATAATCGAAGCCTTCATGAAGCGCCCCATGTGGGGCTTTCTTGGTAATAGTCGGCGTGGTCCCGCCCATTTTTCGATAAATAAGATTATGGTCATTTGGAAATTTATTCAAAAAAGTGTTCGAATTCGGGTACGGGCTTCGAAATGGTCTAAAAAGAAGGCCGTATTCGGATTCCTCAACTCCAAAAGCCGACCCGCGTCCCCAGCCCTAATTCAATTCAAACCATTTTTTTAGCGGTACCGTGAAAAACTGATGAAAACGGAACGGGAATTGAAGGACACGAAAGAATTGGTCGGCAAAACGCTTGAACAGATGGAGGAATGTAAACGAATTGCGAAACTCGAACTCAATGAATTAGGAAACCGTACGAAAAAAGAATTCGAAAAGGTGGGAAATATGGACAAACATTTTAAGTTATTTAAAATATTTTTTGGACGGGACTGGGATTTGGAAAAACCGGAATCGGAGACAAAAATCAAAGGACCAAAACTATTAATATTTTAAATTAAAGGGAATGAATCAGCTAAAGGGCGAACTGTTTGCAAGGATGGAGGAGTATCAGAAACAACTGCAACAGAACATTGACGCGTTGACTGAAGCACAAAAGGGAAATGGTATGGAAATGTTTTGTTTAAATGCTTAAAAAATTGTCTTTTAAACCAAAAAATCTTTTTAGTAGGTTTAAAGCCGCAACAAAATCGATGGGATTCCACGGCATGTCACGAGAACCTGATGCTCATTGAGCCCGATCGATTGATTGTCCAATTTAATGGAAAGAATTGGGGTAAATATTACTCTGTGTTCGCTAGCGGCCATTGTCGAAAAAGAATTTTGGCAATTCCTACTACGAAGTGACCATCTTGGAGAAAGAATGGTAATTTATAAATATTCCCTAAAACAATTGTTGTACTTTGAAACATTTACGATATTTAGCGATGTTTGCATTGGACTGGCGACTAAACAAATGCCATTGGACGAAACGGTTGGATGGAGTGAAGGCACTAACGCGTATGCAAGCAATGGCACTTTTTGGGGTCACGATGTTGTGGGATGCTCATACACTAACAATGGACGTCCGTCCATCTTCAGAGGAGTTCCTCACTTTGGTGTCGGTGACGTCATCGGCTGCGGCGTCAATTGGCAACTCGCCAAATCATCTACACAACGAACGGACGGCGTTTGAGTGAGAAATAAAAAAATAATAAATTAAAAGGAAATTTCATTTTTAATACACTAAATTAATAAATTATTTTTTGCTAACTAATTTATTTTTGCAGGAACTATCGACTTGTTTGTCGTTTCTGCCGCCGAATTGTACCCATGCGTTTCGTTGTATTTTGGCAAAATTGAAGCAAACTTTGGACCAAACTTTAAATTCAAATTCTGATGTTTGAAGAAGAAGCCCCCGGACAGTGAAAAACAATTTTTAAATTTATTTTTTCTTTTGCAAAATACGGTCAATGGTTTTAGCAGTTATACAATTCGTCGTTTTGTTGTCAAATTTCTCTGATTTGATTTTGTTGTCTTTTTGCAAATCTTGGCTCGATAAAAAAATTGATTATCCGACGATTCTCAAAATTTTTCTGCCACCGCCTGACGCCTCATGCCCCGCGTACTCTCCACTGTTCGACATTGTCAAAAAAATTGAGCTCGAGCAAAAAGTTAAAACAAGACCGACCTTCGGACCAGGGTTGGCAGTTCTGAACCGAATTTTTCGGTTCGGTTCCAAAATATGTTTGTTGCCAATTCAAATATTTTTGCAATCATTATGCCAAGGCAATAAAAAATAATAAACCTGAATAAATTTCTCATTAAATGCGAAATTTCATTGTTATAATTAGGGCCACTATTTATATGGATAAAAAATTTCCAAAAATGGCCATAATGTATGGATGAAAAATTGCAAAATATGGACAAAAATGGCCCAATAGAAGTAATAAGAGCAATAAAAATTTTTATATGCAAAGTAAAGGCATTTCTGAGAAAATTTTTGAAAAAAGCAGAATTTTAAATTTTCATTTTTTTGGTGGCAGAATTTTTAGTTATGTCACTTTTTAGGTGTGCATTTTAAAAATTTTGAAAAAGTCGATCTTAGGGGTGTATTTGAATAGCTTAGGGTCTATCTCGCTCATAGAAAAATTTATAGCCAAAACCTTGGTTGCAAAAAAGTCTAGAAGAAATGGTTTTGCCAACTTTAAGAGGCCATAACTTTCTTCAAAATGTGTTTCTCGCAGAAATTTTTCATATTCGCGCTCACCATCAAACGGGAACATTGCCTCAAAAACGTCGGAGGCCACCATTAGAATCGCTTTATGTGCCGGCAGAAGCTTAACAAAATTAAAATATAATTAATAAAAGTAATTGAAATATAATTCATTAAAGTAATTGAAATATCATTAAAGTAAGTGTTTCACTATTTATCAAAACTCGCCTCCTTTTCGTCTCCTCCCCCCACCAAAAAGTGAACGTCCGCCCCATTGCCCGTGTCCAGCAAATGCTTAATACGGCCGACCAAAGAATTTGCTTTTGGCATTTTACAAAATTATATTTTTAAAAGCGTCTGAATAAAATTTAGAAATTAATCTTTCGCCCGCAGAAATGCAATAAAAATTGAAAATGTCCAAAAGCAAGCCCTAAAAATTTAATTTTTCTTGACTAATAATTAAAATTCGTATTTTTCCCCAAGAAAAAAGGAGGATACTAACTAAAAGTCGGATTTGTTCTAACTGTGAAAGACGTGAGTAAGTAACGTTAGAATACGCTGTAGTCAATACAATTTTTGTGTGCCATTCTTTTTCTGAAAAAAAAAGATTTTATAGGCTTTCGAACTTGTTGAAAAAGCATAAATAACGTTTAAAAACGGTTTAGAAAAATGTTCATACCGGCGAGATAAAAATTCTCGAATCCGATTTGTTGGTTTTAAGCCGGGTTGCATAGTGTAAGCTCCGGGTACATGCCCCCCTCTAATAGCCTAGCTGATTCTGCATCGTTTGCAAAAACCCCGCTTCCGGATCCGTCATCTTCGTGATTTAATGAATTTTTAAATGTCATTTATTTATTGCATATAGAAAAATCGGAAATTTGCAACCGCTTTTTAAGATACCTACTTTTTTCGTAGTTAAATCAAAAATTGCCACTTTTTATGAATTGACCTGCGCAAAAGCGAAATGGTATTTAGGTAATATTAAAATAAAACAATATTTCCTTAGTGCTAACCTTTCAAAATCGATGGGATTCCGCTGCATGTCACAAGGGCCTCACGCTCATTGAGCCCAAACGATTGATTGTTCAATATACTGGAAAGTCTGCTGATGGTAGACAATTATTCTGTTTAATTGATTTGAAAAAAAGTTTATGAAAAGAGTTCACAAAATTTTTTGAATTATAATTTTCAGATTGTCGCTCTGTGCTCGCTGAACGGCTAATTCCGAAAGGAAAATTCGGCATTTTCTACTTTAAAATTAACTATTCTTTTTTTTCTCCAGCAATCTCTTTTAACAATAAAGAAGTTGGAGTGTTCCTCATTGTTCATTCATAAGTTCCATCGATAAAAAGAGTTATTTTTACTATCACTGTCTTATTGAAGTGACCTTCTTGGGGAAAGGAGAGTTAGTTAAATAAATTATTGAACTTCAAAGCATTTTCTTTTAAAAAAATCATATTTAGCGGTGTTTTGATTGGCCTTGCAACAAAACGAATGCCGTTAAAGCATATCGTTGGATGGTTCGAAGGCACTTACGCATACGGAAGCAGTGGCATCCTTTGGGGTCACGCGGTCCAGGGATCTTCCCACCTCGACAATGGGCGTCCTTCCATTTACGGTATTCCTCCGTTTGGCGTCGGTGACGTCATCGGATGCGGCGTCAATTTGGCAACTCGCCAAATTATTTACACAAAGAACGGGCGGCGTTTGGGTGAGAAAGAAAAAGAATAAAAATATACTAAATATTAAATATTGCATTTTATTTGACTATTTATTGAAGCCCCAATAATTTTGATTTTAGTTGTTTGTGAATACATAAAATATTTAGCATTTATATCTTTTTAGAAACTGCCCAATTATTTGTCAATTCTGCCACCAATTTATCTCCGTGCGTTACGTTGTCAGACTCTGGCACCAAAATTAAAGCGAATTTTGGCCCGAATTTCAAATTCAACATTGCCGCCGATGGCATTTAGAAAGGGAAAAACGAGGGGATTTATGGGATTTTGCTGTTGATCGTTTCCGTCGTTTTTTGTTGTTTTTTTTGTCGATCAAACATTTTATCAATTCAATTTGTTTTGAATTTGTCAATTTTATTCGAGAAAAACAAATCCAGTCGGTAAAGTTTGTTCGATCGGGATTCATCGAGAATCTCGATCGGTCCGATCTCTACTTAAAAGATCGGTTTAATTCCCTCTCATTGATCGGTTGAGAATCCGGAAAAAATCAAATTAGAATTTCATACTTTTTGGCAGGGGCGTAGCTAAGGTTTTCCCCGACGGCGCAAATGTGAATTTTGAAAAAATTTGAAATTCAAAAATGTTCGAATTCGGGTCCGGAACTAAGAATTGTACGATTTTCTGCTAGTTCCATTTATTCAATTTAATTTTCTGCCACCGAACCTTAACTAATAGAAGCTTTTAACAGCAAAAGCTAAGCGATTGGCCAAATCACTGGCCGTAACTTTTTTTGAGATTTGGCCAATCGCTTACGTGAGCGTTAAAATTTGTAATTTTAATGGAGAAAATCATGTGATGTGGCATTGTAAAGATTCAAAATTTTTTAATAGAAAAAGACCATTTTATTAAAGCGCCCTCTCAAAAACATTGGATCTATTGACATTTTTACGTTAATTTTGGAGTAGTTTTCTTAACAAATATTGTTAAAAAAATTTCTCCACCAAAACGGTGGTAAGCAAGCACATAGGCCATTTAAATGTTAAAAAATAAGCCAAAAATCGGATAGATTTCGTCGAATGGAGCTGCGGCCGTTTCGGCAACATTGTGAATTGTTTCGCAAAAGAGGGCAAAAAGCGTACACTCAAAAAATCAGAGCCCACCTTTTTGACTCCAATACAAATGAATGGGACACGGTGATTTTGGAAGCCGGAATGACTGCGGACGAGCGCCTCAATATTAGCATGAGCACAACGATTCTATTTGCATCTTATTGCCGCTGAACCCTTTCGCCAAAAGTTTCGGCACAAAAAGAAAAGCAAAGAAAAATACACTATATTCAAAAATAATGTTGCCGCATTTTCGCTCATTTTGAGCTAAAATTGAATTTTCTAATCTTAAAGTTGATGAAAAAAAGGCCGATAGAAACAATTTTCATCCGATAGAAAATACAAACTGGGCGAAAAGCCAGGAAAATCTGACCGTTTAAAAAAATCCACTGTTCGAAGTGTGACCAGCAGCTCGGTTTCTGGAGGTAAAACGGTGAGAGAGATAACGCCAAACGAAGATAACGTTAGAGAATTTCATTTTTTGGTTTGATCCCCCTCCCCTCCCTTTGATTTTTGCGCTTAAATGGAAGCTGAGTTCGCCCTAACGATGCTGATCAAACTGTGAAACATATTGATTGGAACTTTTCGGTTAAATTTTTGTTAGTTTTTGGCTTATTCAGTGCATAAATCCCAGCCCTAATACTCCATTTTTGAAAAGGAATGATGGGAGGAGGGGAGGGGAGGGAATCAGTTGACAGAAAGCAAAATTCTCATAAATACCCCAAAGCCCCGAGCGATCATTTTAATTTTCTTATGCGCAGCGGCACGACGATTTTTTCCTCCAATTGTTGGTTTTTTTAGGGGGATAAGGCCAACACACTTTTCCACAATTTTGTATTTCACTTTCCCTATTATTCGTTACTTTTTTCGCATTGATACTGACTTTCGTTTTTTAGATTTGAAGTGCTCCGCCCCCTGCTGCTTAGCATCATTTTAGATTATCAAT